>JAOTAY010000005.1:39482208-39493512 GCA_025629805.1 Erythroxylum baracoense
TATTGACCGGTACCGGTACAGTACCGTTTCAGAACTCAATCCGGTACCGAGTCCGGTACGGTATTCGCAACATTGCTTCCTATCCTTTACCTTATTCTATCCTTATTTTATTATTTTTTATATTTTATTAATAAGTATTTAATTATATTGGTATTATATTATTATTATTATTATCAACTTTTATCTTTTATTTATTATATAGTATATGTTGTCTTTTCATTTTAGTTTTAATTTTTTCCTTACAAATATTTCTCAAAAACTTTTTTCTCTTTTTTCTGTAAGTTTATTAAAAATAATCTTTTTTGGGTTAAGTGTAAGATTATGCATTTTCAAAATTTGTACATTATTGCGACTTCTAGTAAAATATTGTAGTTAGACATTTTTTCTGAATATTATTCCTTAATTATAAAAGGACAATAAGAAGTGATTTAATTTAATAAATTGAAATACACTCGAGGGTAATATTGGGAAATGATTTGCATTCTAAAAACAGCTACCGTGAACTGAGAAAGGTGGATGAAAAAGTGGTTTTGATCAAGAAAATGAAAGCGAAGACCAGCCAACTAAATCAAGAAGACCAAGTTGTTAGGTCGTGGGTAATTGAAAACCAAGAGCCAAAAGACAACACCAGTGGGTTAGGTTTGGTTGTGGTTGTGGTTGTGGTTGTGGTTGTGGTTGTAATTTTGGTTACACGTGCAATTTGGTAGCCTTTGGTGCCACCTGCTTTTCTTCTACCGTGTAATTTGGCCTTTGAAGTCAAAAAAGAAACAAAAAAGGATCGCTTTTTTAACGGTGACTCTTTTTTACCTCTCTTTTTTTTAATTGATGATATCTAATTTTGGAAAATTTTGTGTTTAGAAAATACATTTCATTCATTTAAAACATACCTCTATGTTCTTAACTATCATAAGGTTGGTTTGATGACAGAAAAATATGATTACCTTTAGTCAATTAAAGCTCAAAATTTAATGTATACATATATATATAACTGGGAATGCCAATTTGCTTAACATATTTTGTGTTTCCCATAGTTAACCCAATGAACTAACTTCAACCACGTTATTGGAAGAACGTATCACAGTATCCGATATAACAATTTCCTATTTTGACTTAGATCATAGCCTCTACCTTTGGTTCAATGACTGGTTATTTTATTTAATTACGTGGTAAAACTCTCTGTTAATAGATTGTTACCAAATTGGCAGTAGTTGGTGATTAATAATTGATTTATCTAAATAGAGAGTTAAAGAGTGTCGCGTAGTATTTTTTGCGTAAAGATTATATTAACTGATAAGCGGTGGCATTTCCTTATCATTTACCGACTTCGTCTGCTGGTCTAAAATCTAAATGCGTAATTAGACACACGAGATTTGTCTATATTATCAGGATCACTCTCATGAATAGTAATCTTTGTTTATTAATCAGCGTGCCCACGTGAGGTATAATAGCCCTTCACATCTTTTCTTTCACGTACTCTATTCTAATTTTATTTTATTAAATTTTATTTATATATTTATATAATATTTACATTAATATATGAATAAGATTTAATAAAATATAATAAAAAAATCATAAATAATATAAAAGATCTGATTCCGTATAGTAGGAAAGGCATATTTTGGTAATTTATGGAGAAAAGTCGTCGCGTACTCGAAGTCAATAAGACAATCAAAGCAATAAACGAACCTAAATGAATCATATGTTCTGGAATGGAAAGAGTCAGCACCTTGAAAGCATGAACCGTCTCATTTGGACCAGGGACAATATTCTAGGGCCGCGGGTATATATTTAATTAATACAAAAGAACACAAAAAAATGAAAGAAGTAGTGCGTGGTCAATGCGATATGTATTACTTTTTGATAAATCTAGCTGCACGTGCTTGTTTGCAAGTGAAAGAGGTTGACATAATAGGTATTAATTTAATATTAAAGTTAGTAAAAATTTCAAATGTATATATGGGATTTCTATATGGAGGATTTAAACCTATCTTTGTGACGATTTGAAGAAAAACTATGTATATAAAACAACACAAGTTTCATTTATATATAAAAATTAACACTACATAATACTAAAAGTCTAATTTTTGTAAGTGATTACAGTTATAAAAAATAATTGTATTTTCATCAAAAAAAAAATTAATTTTGGTTTTCTTAATTTTATTACGTTGCTTAGACTAATTTTCTTTTTTTAATTGACGTGTATCTTAAATTGAATCAAATTTTTACTATGATTCATTAAGAAGATATTTCGGTATTATTATTTTTACGATAGAAAAGCAACATATGAGATTTATGCGGTCCAAACGTCTATAAATAAGAACGAATGTAATTACATCTCAATTTACAATTAGTGAATATATGAATTTTTAGCCTTGTCAAAAGCATATTTTTAACATAAATTTCAAAATTGGAAGGTGGAATCAAATCTTCTATGCTTTTTACAAGTTTATTATATTCAATTCAATAGATTAGAAGTCAAAAGCACATACTAAAATTATTAATTGGCGTTGTATGTGAAAACAATCAAAAAGTTCATAAGCAATTTGCCTTTCTCATAAACTTACAACGGAACCATAAGCTTCACATAACATAAAATAAGATCCTTAAAAAATGGATTTCTATGGTGCAACACACATGATAAAATGCAAGGCCTTCTCCTCTGTATTGATTGGTCCCGTAAATCTGACATTGTCAGAGGCTTCTATAATTAATTTTAGATTATTACAAACTCGTTTTAGAGCATATTTTGCAAGCAATAAGCATAGACCACAAAATTTGGTATTGTGGAAATAAAGAGTAAAGCAGAAATGATGAAAGATTTTTTGTATTTCTATGTGTATTCGATGTTGTGTACATCCTACTATTTATATACTTTAGGTGACTCCAACTAAAGAAACAAAATCAACTAAATTTAGTATTATGGAAATAAAGAGTAAAGAAGAAATGATGAAAGACTTTTTATATTTATATGTGTATTCGACGTTTTGTACATTCATCTATTTATACATTTTAGGTGACTCCAACTAAAGAAACAAAATCAACTAAATAATTACATAGTATTAACGTACCTAATTTTATGAGAAAATTAATGCTAAATATAGTAATGCTTGACTTTTGAAGATTATGTTAATATCCCCTCCTAAAACTCAAGGTGATAGTGAAGATGATAGCTTGAGTTTGGAGAGAGGATCTTGAAAATGTCGAGGTGGATGTGATTTGGTAAAAAGATCAGCAATTTGTGATTAGGATGAGATTAGGACAGGTTTTATAGCTCCTTGAAGCACATGATGACAATTGATATCAATGTGTTTAGCTCGTTCATGAAAGACATCATTGTGAGCAATCTGTATAGCACTATGACTATTACAAAAAAGAGGAGTTACTGAAGAGAAGAGGACGCTTATGTCTTGTAGTAACCATCATAACTATAAAAGTTTTGAGGTAATGTCAACCAAGGCTTAGTATTCTATTTCAGTGCTTAAACGAGAGACAATCGTTTGATTCTTACTGCGCCAAGAAATAAGAGATGTGCCAATAATGAAACAGTAGGCAATAGTATATCAACGATCAGTTGGGTCTCCAGCCTAGTCAGCGTCAAAGTATGCATGTACGTCCAATGAAGATTAATGAATAAATTGAAGCCTATAGAATAGGGTTCCCTGAATGTACTGAAGTATACAGAGAACAACAAAAGGGTGAGTGATACGAGCTATAAACACGAACTTACTGACAATGTGAACAACTTGAGCAATATCTAAACAAGTGATAGTAAGCTATGTAAGACTACCAACTAGCTATCGATAACGTGTACCATCATTTAGAGGAGTTCCATTAGTGACAGAGATGTGATCGTTATAATCGGGTGGAGTACTAGCAATCTTAGTGTCAGAGAGACCAACATGAGAAATAAGATTAGTAGCATACTTAGATTGAGATAATTAGTAGCATGAATCATCATAAGAGCCTTCAATAATTAGTAGCTTGAATCATCAGAAGAGCCTTCAAGCTTTAAAAAATAGCTCAAGGGACCTAAATATTTCATTTCAAATTGTTGATGAAGACAAGAGTTAAGGTTAGCAATACATTGAGTGTTATCCCCGGTTATTATCATTTCATCAACATATAGAAGGAAAACAATGCATCATTGATCTAATTTTTGGATAAACAAAGCATGATCATAAGAGTTGGATGTAAAGCCAAGATGGTTGATGGTGAAACTAAATTTAGTAAACCATGCTCAAGGAGCTTGCTTAAGACTATACGAGGTTTTATGAAGACGATAGACTTTATTAAATGGATGAGCATACCTAGGTGGAGTTTGCGTATATACTTTTTTATAAAGATCATCACTAACAAAGGCATTCTTCATATTCATCTGGAACAATTTCCAATGCTTACTGGCTGCTACTACAATAAGATTGTGGACTAAAGTCAGGCGAGGGACCAGAGCAAAGGTCTCTTTATATTCAATTCCATATTCTTGAGTAAACTCCTTTGCAACCAACCGTGCTTTGTATCTTTTGACTGATCTATCAGCTCGAGTCTTGATTTTGTAGACCCATTTATAATCAATAACAAATTTATCTGGAGGTAGGTCAACTAAGTCCCAAGTGTTAGTGTTGGAGAGAGCCGACAATTCTTTTACCATTGCTTGCTACTATAAAAGTTTAAAGCTAGCATTGCAATAAATGCGAGGCTCAAATGGAGAGACAATAGTGGAATAAACATAGAAGTCCTTAAGATGAATAGATGGTTAACTTACTCGAGAGGATCAACCAAAAGGGTTGTTAAGACTTGATGGATTTAGGTGAATTAATAGAAGATGAAGAGCTATTTGGTGAAAGTGGAGGATCTGCAGTTAGGAAGATACAATAGAAATAGGCAGTGGTTGTGCTAAACTATTAGAGCTATAAGACAAACCTGTAGAAGAAATATCAGGAAACAAAGATGTGGTAGTGTTAAAAAAATTTGTGTAAGGGTCCGCAAACACGAATTTTTGATATTGTGGAAAACTTTTTATGCTCTCAAAAAGTGACATGTTAAGAGATTCGAAGTCTTTGAGATAGTGGAACATAATACCTATATCCTTTGTGCTTTATGCCATAACCTAGAAAGTAGTATAAATTAACATGTTATGGGTTCTAATTTGGTGTGCTCATAAGGTTGTCATAAAACAAAGCATACACATCTGAAAACTTTAAGAGATAGATAGTCAGGAGCACGACTGAATAAGCGCTCGTAAAGAGAGATATTACTTATGGTAGGAGATGTAATGGAATTGATAGTATAGACAACAATAAAGGTTGCTTCTTCTTAAATGGTTTCTGGACAAAAAGATGGTATAAGAAGGGTTAGAATAGTGTTAAGAATATGTCTATGTTTACGTTTTACCTAACTATTTTGTTAAGACATATTTGGACAGGATATCTGAATGATGACCCCTCTTTGATTAAAGGATGAATTTTGCATCTTTGTATTCCATGACATTATCAATGTGAAATATTTTAATCTTACAAGAGAACTGAGCTTCAATCATATTATCAAAACAACAGTAAATGGAGAATAGTTCAGATCTATTTCCCATTAGATAACTCCATATATAGCAAAAAAAATCATCAACAAAGATCACATAATAACTCATGCCACCTATATTTTCATGAGGTGCAAAACCTCAAATATCATAATGAATTAGATCAAAAGTTGCTAAAGAGATAAAATCATTAAGAGAAAAAGGTAAAGTATGACTTTTAGATAGTTGACAAGGGACATAATCAAAATGTTCAGTCTTAATATGACTTAAACTATCTCTAAAGATTAAAGACCCCAATCTAGTAATAGAAAGATGACCTAATGAGAGTGCCATGTATGAGAAGTGAGAACACCAACAATAAGCTTTGAAGGAAGATTTAGTTAAGTTAGCTCAGAAAAATGTCCAACCTTAGACCCTCTTTCAAGAATCTCACCTATTTGTGTATCTTGCACAATGCAACCATGACTTGAACTTATCACCAAGTTCACATAATCATCTAACATAAATAAGAGTTAATGAGAGTTTATGAACAAAAAAGGTTTTAGGTAAATATAATTTGGGTGTTTGGAAAGTACCTATATGTTATAAATGCATAGTAAATTTATTGACAATGTGAAAAACATGTGGAATAGATGGTATTATTAAAGATTCAAGAATGGAAAATTAGAGTTCATATGATTGTAGTAGGTAGAATCAAGATATTAGGAATTTGAGATACTTGATGTCACATATAGGGCAGGGAAAGAGACTGTACTAAAGTCTGGTTAAAGTTGTTGAAGAAGGATGTGAAGATCCTTTAAAGAAAATATGAGAGAGATGTTTTTTATTGGTCCCTCAGTGGTAATAGCAGCAGTGGAAGTAGACTAAGGAAACTTAGAAGAATTAACTTATCTAAAGTTCTGTTTAAGTCGTTTTTTACACTCAAAGATGTGATTCTTGGGCTTTTTGCATTAGCTACAAGATCTTTAATAGATCTTCTTACCTGAGTTGTGAGCAATTTGAGAAGAGGTATGAGTTGTAAGAACAACATTAGTGGATAGGATAGATTCTTCCGTACAGAGCATATTAAGGTGACTTTCCTTTGAGTTAAGCTCCTTAATCACAATGTCTAAATTAGGTAGAGTTCCTCAATGAAGAAGAGAGTTGCGAATGGGTTCAAATTCATCATTAAGAGTTATCAGTAAATGCCATATATGTTGTTGATCTTGAAGATTTGTGTAGATCGTAAAAACATCAGGACAAGGCCAGGCAGGATCGCTAAGTGCTAGTTGATCTCAAATTTCTTGCAATTCAGACACATAATTGTGTATTGTTTGTCGAGGTTATTGTTGTGTGGGATGAAGTCTCCTTTAGAAATAAAATTGGTGGACATCATCAGAGATAAAACAATGATTTTTCAAAAATTCTATACCTCTTGGGCTGTGTCAAAATGTCGAAAGTTAAGTTTGATGACTTTGGCACATGTATTTCAAAACTATGTTAACATTTGGTGGTTTATTCCATCTCATGCTACCAATTGTTCAGTGAATACATCAATGTCTTCATCTTTCTTTTGATTGGGTTTAGGCATTTCTCCAGTAACAATACATTAAAGGAGTTTTTCCTTAAGAAAGTTACACATTTCCTCAACCTAAAAATCATAGTTGTAACCATTAAAGATGATATTAATAGGATTAGGAATGTATTAGGAAAGTTTAAAGGCATCCATAGTGAATGAAGACAATACAGGTCAATCAATTGAAAGTGTATAATTGTAACTCGAAAAATAACATTTTCAATTTCTAGATGATCCTATAGGTCTAATTAAATATATTTATAATAAGTTAATTGATTCATAAAATCAAAAGTAAGACTAGGAGAAGTACTTATCTAAAGATTAATATCATATAAAATTCTCTTTTGTTACTTGCCTTGTTATTGATTCTCTTAACTCCTGTTAAGGTTTTAGTTTGTTTCATATTTCTTTAATCAAAACTCATAAAATCACTCTTTTATTATTTTAGGTTAGACTAGTTAGTAGTTTTAGATTTTTTAGCCCACACAGCTTCTTCGAGAGATTAACTTTTACTCCTTAATATATTACTTACTAACAAAAGATGTGTTTATATTAGTTGTGTGTAATAGATGTGCAATAAGAAGTTTTAGAAGTTAGATAGACAAGCTTGTTCATAAAATTACAACCCACTAATAGGCTTATAAATAACTAAAATAATTGAAAAATGGATTCTCATTATTGCTTGCATTGACTAAATAGAAAAGAAATTGACTTCAAATTTTTAGCTAACAACATAATTAATCTAGAGAAGATATTACATAATTTTTTTGTAGAAAATTTTGAATCATGTCTTCAATACTCCCCCATTATTCAAAATCATTAGCCAAATGCAAATTACACACCAATATCTAGCCCTATGTCATTTGCTCAATAGGGAATAGAAGTGTTAAGACCTTTCACTCATATCATGATATAACTTGGGTTCATCGTTATAGTTGTTGAATACTTCACCATATGGATTGAGGCTCAATCATATGCATTAACAACGTTGTAAAAATTCCTTATAGCTAATATTATGTGCAAATATGAAGTTCTTCTCTCGATAGTCATAAACAATATGCAACAATTCACAAGTAGAATTTTTGTGACTTTTAGCAATCTGCCAACATTAAGTAAATTTTTTATTTATTGCACAGTCAAAGCCAAATGGTATAAGTATCAAATTGCACGATATTACAAGGGTTAAAGATGAGAGTATGTCATACTAAAGGTAGTTGGTCTAAAGAGTTGATAGTGTTAGGGCTAACAAAATCATCCTTATAACTTCTATAGGAGAATCTCTTTTTACTCTATTGTTCAGGGTATAAACTAGAATGTGGGCCTTTTATCCATCAAAGGGCGGAATAATTTTTTTTCCATCCTTAGGTCCCTTTCTGAGGTTTGTTCATGTTCATTATAGCCTAGCATTTAGGCTATACCATCAGGAAAGTTTTTCTAAAGGCTTGATTTGGTGTATACTAAGGTCAATATTCTTTAGGTGATTGGTCACAAATAAGATATCATGGGTGAAGGTGGCATTAACAAAGTGAGTGTGTACTATAATAGCTTTAAATGGGGATAAGTTGTCGGAGAATGATTTTTGTCATCAAATCTTTGAAGAGACATGTTGAAGCAAACTCTAAGGCAACTAGAAACCTATCTTTTATATAGCAAGGTATAAAAAATTTGTTCTTTTTTTTTGAAATTGTGATAAAATCCTCCACTATCTTAGCATTAGGAGCTAGAATTACACATTACTCAATGGCTCAAATCGTTTTGGATAAAAGGTTCAAATTGTGAGACCTTTTCATTCTTCAAACTATTTCACCAATTTTTGTTATCCAAAATTTCCATTTCCTGCTTAACCTTATGATATTAAAAATAAGTCTATGTTATCATTGTTTGCTTTTAAAATGTTCATTTAATTCAAAAAAAATAGAATAATTACTTAGGAAATCATATTTCATCACTGAAATTATTGATAAAAATTAAGTAAGCGACGATACATATAATTTATTTGATTAATTGTAATATTCAAATCTCAAATCTTTCAGAACTATAAGCCCATGGTAAGATAATAATTTAATTGAAGGCATTATGAGTTATTGAGTTGGGTATACGATGGGGATCATGTGCATACATGAGGAAATTAAAGGCCAGGATTACACACCCAAAACACATGTTTTAATCCAAAAATCTATATAGATAAGATCAACAGTCCAAAGACTAACCAAGTTATAAATAAGATTGAGTACATATGAATATATGTTTAGTGAAAACTGAATTTCTAGTCTTGCAAAGATATCATTTCTAATTTAAATTTCATAATTAAATGTCAGGCCAAATTATTAACACCTTTTGGAAGTTTACTTGTTAATTCAGCAAATTAGAAGTCAAAAGCATGGACCTTAAATCAATCTTATAGTTTGATGGAAATAAAATAATAGAAGTTATTAGTTTGCTATTGGGATTATGCATATTAGCTTATTAACAGAAGCTTCATGAGATCTGAACTATTGTGTAGCCAAAAGCAATTACAGAGATGAATTTATAAGTGACAAAATGTGAGAATTTAAAAGTGTTTGGTGGTTTTATTATTAATGCAGTGAGCTTATCTTAGTTTTACTTTGTGAAACAGTAGCACATGTTATAGATTTTTCAAAGAAATCTTTAATTTACTTTTTGGTTTTCATTTATTATCAAATGGAAAACTACTTAATTATTAGTTAACCAGTCCAAATTAAGTTTAGTTGATCGAAAATTTTAAGTTCATTATTTTATATAGATTGATTAACAAGTAAATACGGCATAAGCAAGTCATAATAAACATAAGGTTATGGCTATGCAGTATCAGAAATTTCCCCCTTTAAAGTGGCTATTATATTAAATTTAAAAAGTATTTTATGATTTTAAAAATTATTTAAAACAATATTTGATATTGATTAATATCAATACTATACTGTAAACGCAATACTTAATCTAATATGATATTCACAATTTTACCTAAAATGATCGGTAAATATTTTATATTAAAGTCAAAACAAAATCTCTTCCCCAAAAAGGATAGAAAAGATATGAGGGCAATTCCTATATTTAGATAATAAAGAATATGAATTTGAATACAAATCTAAATATAAATTATATAACTTGTAAATTTTGTAAAGCATTGCAATCTATTGAATTGAACATTAAAACTTTTAAATGTATAATCTAATCATCTCTTTATTTTTGTTAGATATAAATATATACTATTTATAAATATCGTTAGAAAATTAATTTTAATCTATTTTATAAATAAAGGTGAGACATAGTAGTTAAGAACTTAAGATTATAAAGCTTAAGTTCATATATTTGTATTTTAGCTTCATTTTTTTTACTAATAGTATTTTATTAATATTATGTTTTTACTAATATTTTCTTAGAAAAATACTGCAATAAAATTTTATTTCTCCTATTTCCTTTCCACTTTTTGTTTGTCAGAGCCCAATAGCTATTCAGAGCCGAGAAGCTGTTGGACTGTAGAAGCAATCTAGCATAGGAAAACACAAACTCATGTCGACCATTTTACAAGCCCAATTGCAGAAACAAAGATCACGTTCATCAATGCATCCATCAGTTGTTTAGTGAAAATAGATACCCCTTTTTGGACAAGTTTCTAATCGTATTTGAATTTTAAAAAGCCTGTCGGCAACTAGCGTCCATCATAAACAAGATCAAGTGAACATAATTGACAGGATTGTGACTCTTAACCATTCCATGCATACAAATCCAAATCGGCCATTAAACTAATTTTCTGGACCAATAGATGGAAGCCGTATGACTCGTTATCAAGTTGATGGGGGCCTGGAGATGGAAGCATCCACGGTGTTTGTCACACGTAATTAATTCAAGAAGTTATACTTGTAGCCCTATAACTAGAGATAAGATCTCTTGTTATGATTATGATGTTTGTATTATGTTTTATTAAATCTTATTCACATATTCATATGAACTTCATATAAATATATGAATGAGATTTAATAAAACAATATTGGAACAGAATAAGTAAATCAAAAAATATGATATAAACGACGAGTGTCACATTTGATGTACACAATAAAAGCTCCTCGTACATCAAATAAAGTCTCAGCTTACGCGACGTCTGTTGGTTTATGCCCTACAGTCAATCGCTTTGGTTGTATTTTAGTGACAAATTATTTAAAGGCATTATTTATCTTGTACATGTTTAGATGTATATGAT
>JAOTAY010000005.1:39493612-39504032 GCA_025629805.1 Erythroxylum baracoense
AAATAGATCTTGGTTTTCGAGAAATCAAAAATCACGAAAACGTTTCGTGATTATTCCGCTGCGGTTCGGATCAGATCCGGTCCCGGTTTTCCAACAACGTCAACGTTTTTCTCTCTTTCTCTCTTAAAAAGGATTTTAAAAAAGTGTTTCTAATAATAAAAACTCAATCATAATTATGTATTAAATAATTAATTTAATCTAAATAAGTTTTAACTCTCTCATATCTGTTAATAAACATCAAATCTTGTATATTTGGAAGGTTTACACAGATTTTACGAACTAATTCAACTGCGCCAAGCGAAAGGAAGCGGAATTAAAACACAGAAATAGATTCACCTATCAATTTCTAAGTGTAGTGAAACTTTTACGCTTGTGCTTAAATTATAAGTATTTGAACTGGTACTAGGATTATTCATCGCCAATGTCCAAGAAACTCATGCTGCGGAAACCTTTGAATTGACTGCGACTCTCGGACTGGTTAAGTGTGAGCACAGGCCCATAAGTGATAAGTGATAGATTCATATGGTATCAAGAGCCGATCGAGGAAATTCTGAAAACTACCTCAGAAGTTTTCAGGAAGTAATTTGTATTGTAGCGCTAAGGCGTCAAGCCCTTTTGAGTTTTGACCATATTTGACAGGGCTTGTCAGAGTTAGTTGGTTTTAGCTTTTCACTGGCAAGAGTACAGCACTTCCCTACTCGCTTCCATCCTTCATATTCACCTCTCTGTAGAAATAGATGGGGCAGACCGGCAGAGTCCTAAATGCGTGCGAGATTCGATGAGAAAGACTTCATCTCTGATATCAATTCCTCTTTATAACACTCCTTCTTAAATATCCATTGAAGCATCTTTACATAAGTGGAATTGTGGACCTATTTGACTTAAATTTACCCTCTTCTCTATTAAAATTACGTCTCTGTGAAATTTACACTCTTATATATATATATATATATATATGTGTGTGTGTATAAAAAGAAAACGAAAATGATATTTCTCACACAATAATTAGCCAATTACATCGTAACTAGAATCTCAATTTTTAAATTTAATTTTAAGAGACTCAAAATCTAAAAGGAAAAAGAAAAAAAAAAGGAATTGGCTATCTAACACCAACCGGTTATTCTATATCCTAAAGATATCAGGATAGACCCCTACTGGGGAGCGAAGTTTCTGATAGCATGTGAATGAATGAGACACCAATCCCCTGAAAAAGACGAAGGCGAGTAAAAAGTTGGTTCCCTGAAAGACTTGTTTTTAAGTACTCCGTCTCAACGTTGCAAGTACACACATAAAGAGCTTTTCCTACTAAATGCAAACACTTTGGCAACGCAACCCCGTTAGTTGGGGTACTCTTGATTTCCTTTTCCAAAAGGTTGGAAAATTTGTCTGCTCGTTGCGGACTGCCTGTACCAATTCTGTATTAAACTCAAATACTGACAAGTCTGACACGAGTAGGATTATGTACACAGATAAACAGTCGAATCACTTCTGCAAGGTTAAAGGGAGTTTTTCTTTACTCAAAAGAGGGTAATGATCGTATCAAAACTTTCCTAAATTTTTCATTTGTTTATACATTTATTTTATCTGGTTATTTACTTTTATTTTTTCAGGTTATACAATAGTAAAAATCGGTTTAACATGACGATGTAAATTGATCTGTCTCAATGTCTTTATGCAATGCAATTTCCATGAATTTATCTCCAAGTTGCCAATTGTTTTCAATTCATTTATTTCTTCCACAAATGTTGGAAAAGCAATCATCCAAGGAAAAAATATTGACAGCCCTGCCGTTGGAGACGGTGCATTCCGAATGAAACTCATTCTGCGATTGTTTTACCAAAGAGACGGAAAGAAAGGAAGAGGGGCAGTTTAGTAGTGTCGTTGTTTCATGTACAATTAGCTATACAAAACACTACTCACATGTCTTCCTATAATTAACTTTGAAGAAATATCCTTCACATTCCCAACTTCTGAAGGAAAAGAAGAATGGAACAAAAGAGTAATCATGTCAAAAATCGCAACCCAAAAGAAAAGGGAAAAACAGTTAAGAAAAACATGGGATCAACCAGGATTCTTAAAAGCATATATCAACAAAGAGAAACCTGCCTTGTCTTGATCCTTTTGTTCCAGGTACTTCTCTTCCAACCACAGCCTGCTATCTAATCCACTTCTTGTCCTAAACATAAAAATAGCGAATCCAGATGCTTCTTTGAAGAACCAGTCGTGCAGATCCCACATCAGATCAACCAACACACCATCCAAAAAGATTGTCTGGTTCCCTCTAAAGTTCCACTTCAATCTCTTTACCTGGAAAATCTTCTTATTGTCGATGCAGACAGACAATACAGGACTTGTTGTTTTTGATCCATCTTCGTCTCCACTCAACTTCACCAAAATGTCATGAGCTATCCCTGTATCACAAAACTGTGCCTTGGTAGAATATATTGTGTTACCAGAAAAATGCTCGCTGCGAGAAACCAACGAGGACTTTGCCGTTGACAACTTTGTTTTGAGAGTTTTTAAGATGACGTCCTCGTCCTTGTCTCCAACAACCAGACCAAGTTCTGAATCCACCACAACGACAACGTAAAACCCGCTGGTCGGCTCAGGTCCAGTCTCATAACTTGCCGTGGAGAGATCCCAGAAAGCTTCAATTTTTGAATTGCAAGATTGGAATAACTTGGTGCCTTTGGTCTTTCGTGGGTGGTGGGAATCTTGAGTGAATTTGGAAGGAGAGGAAATATTGTTGTCGCCAAGAGTAATGGTCAGGCCTTGGTTTATGAGCTTGTTACCCCATGTGAGTGTGATCAAGAGAATTTTCTGGGAACAAAGTTTCACTTTGTATAGACAAGTGATTGCGCTTGGAATTGAAGGTGTCAGAGTTGGGGAGAGATAAGCTCGACTTGATGGACCTGAGCAATATGAATCAGATACTTTAATGGCATGCTCGCTATAACAAGTTGCTATGCTCCTCATTTGGAGAGAAAATCTCAGGGAGAAAATGGAACCAAAGATATTGATATATACTGACGAAATCTGGCTTTGTATGTGTGTGTATGTGTTATGCGTGTGAGAGAGATGGATGGTTACGCAATCTAGCTTTGTATGTATGTGTTTGTGTTATGCGTGTGAGAGAGATGGATGGTTCTGAATTCTGATAGTCTTGGAGATTGGAGGCATACACTTCCTTTCCTATGATGCAAGAAATTGGAAAGATGGGTGGATTACTCTTCCTTGCTTGTGCAATTGAAGAAATAGGAAGCTTGAAGGTGACAAAAGAAGGGTACTCTTCTTCTATGTCTGTTCCCATGTGAACTGTCCTTTCTTGTTTATGAAATTTCATCACTTGAAGATAAAAATTAGATAAGTGTGTATCCAAGAAAACTGAAAAACCATGTTTGATAGACACCCCCCATCAAACATTTAATACGGCTTTCCCATAACATAAAATCTCCTCATAAATGAAAACTGAAAGCGAAGACGATGACCTTGTCTTATTGCCTCTTTTGCCAGTTCATGATGTAATATATTAAAAGGCAATCGATTAATTAACATAAGCTTGAGTTTGATCTGACTAGCAATATAAAATTCTGAACATGGTTTTGTTAATTTGGTATCTCTAAACTGCACACACAGTAGACATATATTAATGCAGGAAGGTAAGCACAGGCCTAGATGCTTTTTTCTTTCTGATACGGATGGGATCAGCAATATTTGACCGTGTCAGTCACTAGATAAATAGCCAGCATCTTACTTAAGCTATTTGACAAGTCATTAACTCAACTTGAAGAACAGACTTAATTTAATTTGCGTCCTAGCATGTTTTTACTTACCATCAATCTTCTTTAAAAATTTAGATAAATTATAATTTTATTTTCAGAATATTATTTGCAACCCATTAAATTGAGAGATTTTTTAATGATTAAAAAATTTAACTGATTTAGTCAATTCAACCGTAAAAATCTTAAATTGGTTAATTTTTTATATTTTAATTTAATTTACTTTAATAACTAATCTTAAATTGGTTAATTTTTATATTTTAATTTAATTTACTTTAATAACTTTTATTATTAAAAATTGATCAGTCTATTAATTAATTAGTTGTTTTTATAAATTAATAAGTTTTTATAAACTAAAACAAATTAATTCATTTTCATTTAATAATTTTTTTAATTAAACTTCAAAATTTTTAATAATTAAAAACAATCTCTTTCAACTATATTTCAAATTTTCTAATTTTATTCTTCATCTTAATTTTTTTAAAAATATTTTTTTTGAAATTACATACCTAAAATTTTACTTTGTTTTATCTGGGAAATCCTGACAGATACCACAACGAAAAGCGGAGTTTGAACCCCATTTGGATAACATTTGTTTAGGGATGATTGATGATGATGATGATGCATGATGGTGATTGTTGGACCCACATATTAAAGATGGCCCTCTGATTCACCTACTACAACGAAAGCTGACCATGATTGATTGTTCCACGCATGACTCATAAATTAGTTATTGCCAGAGTTTCAGTTACTACTTAGGCCTCAGCTTTTCGGTTTAATTTAAAAAAAGAGGCACAAAGGACAAGGAGAGTTTGATACAACGTTCTACGTCTGTCACAAGCTTTAATTATGACTTAATTATAGGCTACTTACAAGGTGGGGAAGTATAAAACCACATTTACAGTTTTTAAATGCAAGTAGGGAAAGATGCCAGACGCTGTGGCTTGTGGTTGTGGGCACATTATGTACGAGAAGTTTGTCAGAGTGAGCACTAATCGGTTTTGCTTGAGGTGTATTGGCCTTGAAAATTTGAAGACAACCTTGGGATTCACCATTACAAGTACCAATCTAGCAGGAGAATCAGAAATTTTCCAAAGGGTCAATTAAGAAATATATATTATAAAAAAAATAACGCTAGAAATAATACCATTTAATAGTAATACTGACGTATGTATAATGATAAATTTTAATTGCTTATCACAATTCGCATTACATTGTCAAATGGAATTATCAGTAACAATTGTGTGCCCCTAATAATGCAGTCTTGTATATAGTTAGAAACAAAATAGGGACGGAACCAAAATGTTGAAACGTGATAAGACAGCCTAGAGTAGAGTAGCTTGAATTGTTATCCTATCTCACAAAAGAAGGCAACATTCGAATTGACACTCGGAAGTTGCCTGCAGTAATAATGCATGTATGCCACTGGACCAAGGCTAAAGTGGCAAGAAGTTTGACTTGCCGTAGTGGGAAGTTTTCTCGCGTAGTAATTGTACCAGGCAGCTTTTTTTCTAGAACAAGTTCATACGAGACTTAGGTTTGTGAGCTTTATATGAAAAGGGATGATCCTTCTCTTTAAAGTTTAGAAAATTTTAACTTGTCATATCAAAATGGCACAACAAAACTAGGCTCTTTAAAGGAAACACAATCGTTCGCGAACTCTATAAATAAAAACCTTGATCGGTTTTGATGAAGCATGATGACCACTGAAGGCTTCCATAGAAAAAAGAGAGAAATGGTACAACCGACAACCAGTGGATGGTTCATTCGTAAAACCTTTTGATGTTGTCTGGAAGATTGTTCATAAGTACTTTCGCTGCGACTCCATTTCTGTCGAATGTCTCGGAAACCATAAGGCAGCTGTAGCTTCCACAATAAATCTAGTGAATTTCGTGGAACCATGCCCAAGATGATGCTATCCATGCTGAGCAGGGACAAGTCAATGACAAGCCTTATTTAAGAAGTTCCTACTCCTCATCACGGGCATATTAAAAGGATCGTAGGGTTATAAGGATAGAGCGAATAACAAGCCAACTTGCCAAGTAAGAACGATTCTTTTCTTCCTAAGAGACGCCTCCCATTTCACAGGTAATGGAGAACCTTCAAGCACCAAAGACCTATCAACGTTTTTACGTTGCAAGCACTAAATTTGAAGTGCATATAACAGACTTGTCTTGACATACGAAAGTAGTTTTCTGATAGATAACAAGTTAAATTCCTCAAAGCGTGGCGTTCCTCTTTCTTATAAAGATTGTCTCGTATATTCTATTTCCTGTTGGTTGGTTGCTTGCTTTTGTAAATCTTTGAACTTTGTACCCAAAAATAAAAAAATCTTTGATGAACTATTTTCCTTCTTGGACAGAGGGAAGGACCCAACTGTACAAAAAATAAGGACGGTACTAACTCAAAATTCAAATCTTTCTCCTAACCCACTAAAAGAGTGATTACAAATCCTATGCACTAAAACTTCCGTAGGTCTCAGTCATCAGAGCTACAAGTCAATTGTTCTACTCGTTGCCTTCACGGTCATAAAATGGCAAGTTCTTGTACATTTTGTAATGAGAACTTAGTTCTGTTACATGTAACTGATTTAAGATATAAGTAATAGGCTAGCTAAATCATAACCAAAGTCGAACAAAAACATTGGCCTCTATGTAGAAACAGCAAGAAGTCCAAATGAATCACCGGTCACAAACCATGGTTGCTTCTCTGGGTTAAAGACAGTAAGCACACATCAATAATCAATACGCAACCAACTCTTGCCGAAACGTGTCAAACTCAACTTGTCGTCGAGAAATTCTTATCATAATTTTATACCACCTACCTTTTTCCCTCGTGCCTCCATCTCTTCCTTGACACTACTACAAGGGAAGTTTGAGAGGAGGGCAACAAACAGCTGCAAACACCCGCCGAATTGACCAGCGCAGTGAAAATGTTTGTGGATCACATGTTAATAGTACAATATTCCAACACACAATCAAAATTACGGTCCCTACAAGTACTTAGACGTTTCAAACTCGCAATTCTCAAAATGAAACAAAAGAGGTTAGACTTAATAATATATATCCCATGTTGTGTGATTTACTAGAGATGCACGTATCACTTCTCCAAGTCCACACAACAGAGACCACGACCAAAAAGATAGCAGACACAATATTTTGGCCAGTAAAGAACGAATCAAAATCACTCTTCCATTTGCCGATTCTCCTGTGTCAGTGCTTCGTGAACCTTGACTTGGATCTTTGGGACAGTGAGAGAGGGATCCTTCAAGAGAGCAGCTGGGGCCTTTATCAGATGGATGCCCTGTTCTAGTTGTTTTGCTGCCTCCACGCGTTCTCTCTTCTTATTAGTCTTCAATCTGCACAAGATTTAAGAACTAGTGAGTTATCATATTTCTTAACGTTTCAAAAGAAAGATAATGTGGAAAGACAACAAACCTATTTCCAATATGTTTATCTAGCCTGTCTGATCTGATTTTATCTATCTTTTTAATGGCCTTCAAAGTGTTCTGGGCAAGAGTTCTGTCGTATCTCTCCGGTCTATTGCGTTTCCTCTCAAGCTCAAAGGTTGAATCCTAGAACCATACATAACCAGTGAAGTAAGAAGAAACCAAATACCAGGCTTGCATGAATAAACAAGTTTCAAATGACAAACACGGATCAAAGAAACCATGCTTTACCTGTGTCATATCCTTTCCATGCAACCTCCGATACGCCTTGGTCCACTTTACCTTACGAGGATTCCTTTTCATCTTAAAATTCTTGTGGCATTTGGATCTACAAAAACGAAATATCTGCAAAAACATTCACTGTTAAGGAACTAGTGACAGTCACAATCATCCGGTTTCTATAGAGCAATTTGTCACTATGGTTCCAAGATATGATTGTATGCTTCTAGATGAACAGCTCCTATATAACTTAAAGCACTTAAAAAGTTTTCATTTTCACTACGTAAGTTTCCTCAAGGAGTTGATTGCAGAACTAATTCGATATCTGTCATATTTGCATAATAACCAATAACTCAATCATTCAAAGGGCTAGAAGAAGAAGAAACAAGGAAATGAGGAAGGTTTTTTAATTAGATTTTACCGACATCAGTTGCTCAATTGCTTCATATATCGACTAATAAAGGGATTGACAATAGAAGAAATGTCAACCCATGAGAAACTAATAGCAACAAACTTAAAAGATAAAAAGGCACAAAACCCATGAAGGAGCATTGAAATTAACCAAATTGAACTACATTAAAGACAAAAAAAATAAAAAAGAGAAGGAACTTTACCTTCGCATCGTTACGGACAAACTGAATACCATGGCCGGGATATACAGTTGAGGAACAAAACCAACACTTCTCCAATCTCATCTTTACTGTGATACAATAAAATAAAACCCAAAATTTTCTCTGAAAACTTTAAAACGAAACAGATTGATATGAATCCCTAAGTTACATAATCGTTCTGAGATAAGAAAACGCAAGTACAAGTAGAAAGATAAGATACGAAACAAAGAAATTAAAAAAAAAACTACTCAACCAAGGGAACAATACCTTGCAAACGAAAACCTGAGAATCAACGGCTCTAATGATGACCGTCGCACCACCAACAAAGCGAAACACAGAGCGCGGGCGGCGTAAACCTTGCGGTGCGCGTCACTTGCTGCAGTATTAAGTAGGAAATACGAACAAAGTGTGGCAGATATTGGGCTGAACTGAGAATTTTTTATACAAATTAAGCCCATTTATATTTTGGTTAGGATAAGCTGAACTTGGTCCTAATAGTTTTGAGGTTTTAAGATAAGAGAAGGATATCGGGCCCAATATAAAAAAATTTGCATTAAGCTTATCAATTAATGCTTTAGGGCGTAAAATAAGAGCCAACAAATCTGTAATATTTCCAATTTTAATTTGAGTTTATTGCGATGCATGACACAACTTCTGAGTGGAAACAGGTCCGAAAAGTAAGTTTTGATCCAATTTTGTATTAGCGTAATCATATCTTGTTCTTGTCATGCTTTTGGTTTAACAGTAAATTCAGACTTATTGGACTTCTGACGTGCAGGCACGTGAAGGGCAAAGACACCTTTCTAGAAATTGTACAGACACATCCACCCATTAACATAAAGTTAACAAAATATTTTTAGTTAGTAATTTATCCTCAAAACATACTAGTCAAGCTCCACTCTCCTCTTCAATACGTCATCCCTTACGTCACTCTTTGCTACTACTACTACACATTTCAATTGACTTGAAACTTGCCGATCCTAATTCCTTATACGGGCCAGGTAACACTCCATCGTCCTCTGACCGGGTCCGGTTCAACTCTTTCCTTCTCCTCCATACTCTGTAGCCACCGCCAAAGCCGACTCCGATCATCAACAAAATTGATACGCACAAAGCTCCGATTCCAATCCTAAAACCCACCTCGCTTTTCTTCTTAGCTTCTTGTTTCACCTTAAAATAACCCGACTTACTCTCATCACCAATGCTCAACAATGTTTGGATCGGGTAATCCACCACGTAACAAAACTCGGATGTGTTACTATACACTACACCCCAACAGCTACAGTTTTTTGCACACACTGTCTCGCATTGGTCCAATGACGACTCCATCCTGTAACTCATTAACTCTTTAAACGGTAACTCCACGGCTTTTCTTCTAAGAACCGTGAAGCTATTTTCAGGCTCTAACATGCCGCAGAAGTCACCACTGGACTCATGATTAACCGAGCAACCGCCGGAATTCTCAGTCCGGTTGTCTAAACAAGAGCACGCTGAGCTGGGTCCACATAAACTGTAAGAACCACAAGGACTTGGCAACTCGCAGTTGTTGGCAATTGCTTGATAATCCAAAACCCAGTTTGTGCCATCAAAGTAGTAACCTCTTAAGTTACCATCTTGCTCTAATCGGACCATGAGGAATGCGCCGAGAGATCGATGAAAACTGCTGAAAGTTTGCATGTCTACAGGGGCGTCGCTCGTTTGATACATACCTAAAAACCCGTCGGAGTTTATTCTAGCATAAATCGGTCCTTTTCCTTCGACTATGTTTGCTCTGGCTTCGAGTGCTTTGTGTTTCCAATAGATATGATCTGTCTTTGTTGCGAACTTTGCGTACAAGGCCATGAACTTGTCTCCTAATCTCATAGAGTAGAGTCCGTTTGATGAAACGAGAGACATTTTAGAAGTAAAGCTTTGGTTTGTTACGAGGGTGTTTGTAGGATAATCGAAGCTTTGCCAGATAACCTCGGGAGAGGCTCCAAGCTTTTGTATTTGCAGGTTTGAGTCGTTGAGTAGAACAACTTTGTCACCTTGGGTTCCAGTTGACCAGAACCCTGTCTGAGGATCGGATATTAGGAGACTCCCATTGAAGGCGATCTGGGTCTGGTCTGACCAATGAAACGTGCTCGTTGGATCAGCCTGCCAAAGTGGTTCAAGAGAATGGACGTGAATAACAACAAGAGCGAGTTGGGTTCGGTGGAGTCTGAGGAAACCCATTGAGAAATTGCCTGTTGAATCATTAAGTAGAGGTTGATACGACGAGACGGATGGTTCGGGCTTGGCCGTGAAGCCGATGAGAAGCTCCTGTTGTGTGGCCAAGACATAGGACGGTGTGCACAGGTAGACGATTGATAAGACAAACAGAA
>JAOTAY010000005.1:39504132-39547544 GCA_025629805.1 Erythroxylum baracoense
CAGGACGAAGGACAGAACTTTTGCGTCTTTGTCCACCGTCCTCACCCCTGAAGACACTAACCAAACGCAGGGTAAATGCGTCCGGTGTCCATGTAGTATAGTTCCTTCTTTAACCCGCAAAGAATAAGACGGGACCTAAACTTGTGTCAACTTTTCCATTATTTCAGAAATCTCTAAACTTGTGAAGAGCCAACAAAAGTTGTTTTTTTATTCTTTTTATTGGTTACCAGATTTTTCTTATTTTTTATTAACGTTGGAGGAGAAAATATTAGAGGAGTTATAGCCAGGCTTGGGTGATAATGTAAGAGATGGATCTTATAGTAGTGATGGTTAAACAAAGAAAGAGGTGATAGAGAGAGGGTCGTATTTTCTTCTTTGACTGTGGTAAATGCTAAGAGCTATCAAACTGAAAAACTAAGCATAAATTTGAGAAATGATGACGACAGAGCAAGAAAAGAAATGTAAAAATAAAAAAGAAAAAGAAAAATATTTTGGCAATTAGTTGCCATAATCTATTTACTATTTTCTTATTTTTGAAAGCCAAAATTAAAGATTCGTTTTAATTTTTTACATAATCACAACAAAAAATATAACCATCAACAAAATCAAACAGACAGTAACCCTAAAACTGTTGTGCAGGAGAGTTGGGTGAATAAGAACCTGTAAAATTCAACTAAAAAAAGAAAGAAAAGAAATGTAAAAATAAAAACGAAAATGAAAAAGAGAAAGAAAGCCATGGAGTACAGTATCTCTATTCTGATTTTCAATAAAATGCTTTTATGTTCTAACGTTTAGTCAATAATTCGCTTCACAAGACATCTAACTGTGGTAAAAGTTAAAGAAGAAAATGATCAGAATTTCCGATCTTTTTAGGCACTTTATGGCTCCTAATAACACAACAGTATCTCTGTTTCCCCAAAAATGTTAAAAGAGTGCTAGTGTTGGTGTTGGCTTCATCATCTCACAGGATTGGAGAAGAAAATTACGACAAAATATACAAAAAAGCCAGCCAGAAGAATCACGCCGTACATGTATGTTTGTGAGGAGTGCACAGGATATTTGTACTCAATGTTGCAGCATCTCATTTTCTCTCTCTCTGAAGCCAAAACGTGATCTACATATCTGGAGTTGTATATTTCAAAATTAAGCATGCTCAATATCTAAAGATTCCAAAGCTTAGACAAATAAATTGCCAAGTCACAGAGATAATTTCAGACGAGTATATCACTTACTGTTGTGTGAACATAGAGCTTTGAAGTATTTCTGAGCTGTTTAAATGGGCATCCTGTAGTCGGTGATCATACAGTAAAGAAGATAGATCGACAAGCTGTTCTTCAAGGCTCTGTCATTCAATCCAACAGAAAGACACCCGTTATAACCTTTGAAATGGTAGCACAGTACACTGTGATATTCAAACATGTGTGACTTACGTCTAGGTACTTCTCCAGCCGTTCAACCAATTCATGTGGAAAAGGTTCAGGCAAGTTGGTAGTTTTCTTGTAGAACTTCTCTAGCCATAGTTCAGCGGTGGTCTTGTTCTTCTTCCCTTTCACAGGTTCACCAAGAGGAGTTTTCAAATAATCTGCAGCAAAAGCTTGTACAGCCTACACCATAGACAAATTAAACATATACCATTACACAACTTGTGATGATTTTCATATGTATGATAGAAGAATACCAAATTACCTCTGATGTATCACGAATTCTATGAAGTGCAGCATCAACTCTTGCATATATTGTGTTCCTCTGCCATAACATAAACAAATGACAGCATGCAATTTAAGTAATAGCTATACTTTCAATATGTAGAGAGGATAACTGTATGACATTGTTCAAGAAGGTAATGCTGAACATTTTCTATGACTGGGATATGATAACCAGCAAGTCACCTATGATGTGCAGGAAGAGTTGTGATAAAGAAAATTGGCTTACCAAGGCAACATCTTGTAGCAATTTACTGATTTTCGAGGTGTTAGAGAATGGTCCAAATGGATGACAACCCCCTGCCCATAGCCAATTTACGATTGGTCTTTCATGTATGTGAGATGCTTTCTCATATGGTGCACTCAATCCACCTATTGTGGAAGCAAGTCCCGCCAAGATGTGTCGCTGGGCTGCATAAGGAAGAGCATGTCTTCTTTCTGTTTCCGAAACATAACTGTCCCAACAAGGAATATTGCAAAGTGATAGTTGGTACAGTACAGAATAAAAGATGATGAAATTTCAATACGGACACAGAAAAGAGGATCAGGGTCTCAGAACAGTCATGACATCATAGATCATGATAGATGAGCCACACGTAGTTTGGAATATAACAGAGAGACATCCTTTGCCACCATAGAAGTTAAAACTAATATGCTACTTACCTCAGAGGTATCTTTGCACTTTGATGTTCAAGTACAATGACTACATCATTGCTTGTCCAAACAAGACTTTCGTCTTCCATCGTAAGTTGTGGATCAACATCAGCCAATGATAGCACAAAGCTATAACAAAGATCAGCGATCAAAGCTCAATGTTTCAAGATCATTAAGTAATCATATCACATGCCATAGCTATCCTATAGGCTTTCTAAAAAATAACAGGTATCATAAAATTTAATGATTCAACAGCTAAAAATGGTGCATCTGCGGCGCTACACATGCAGTTTCCAAGTCTGATTGGCCGTCTACATCTAGAGAAGTAACCTATGTATGTATGCATATGCGAGTGTCTTTGTCTGTGGCATGTAGAGGTTTAATATACACACAAGTCACATAATTTTGTATGTTTCTTGCCACAAATGATGAATAATGCAAAGGTCTTTGGAATATGATTTTAAATCCAGTCTATTCTGTTGATAAAAAAACAAAAACTTGTCAAATAAAATCATACAGTAGTCTTTAGATTGTGGTTGAAATACCAAAAACCACAGGATGTTAAGCTTGTACAGTAAATATGATAAGGTTAGGTATGCACTCACACTGGAACAACTCTTGTCCCATAAGTCCGGAATAAATTCCCTTCTTTTCTTTGAGTTTTCTTTTTCTTGTTCTTCTTCTGCTTCCCATGGATTGATTGATAACTAGCCCATATAGGTTTATGCTTAAGAATAGAATCACTTGGAACATCAGGCTCGTCCATCCAGTGCTGGACAGAAGAAATTAAATTTTGTCAAATACAGAATGCAGAATCACAACCAGAAAAAATGTATTGACTTCAATATGAAATAGTATACAGATTCTATCTAAATTGATATTCTACAAGGAATATTTTGAGAGACATAATACTTATAGAAAATGTCCACATTTAAGACCCCTAATTATCCCTTGGTATTAATTATAATGGTACCTGGCGGAGGAAAAATTTAGTTGAAAGAGAGGGATCAGCAAGCTCAACTAAACCAGCAGCAAGCACATCAGCAGAACGCTCCATCTCCTATAATAAGCAAATTAAAGTAAAATGATTCAGTACTACGGGGCAGAAAAATCACACAAAAATATTCCAACCAATAATTATCCTCATAAGGGAACTTATATAAGTGGAAGGAAATCACAGAAAACCAGCAGGTCGTCAAAGTTTCATGGCTAAATAGAAATTAGAGTTCACAAAATGCAGTGATAAAGTCTAAAAGAAACACACATGCACACATTAGTCAAGGTGATCCGCGCAATGCATTTGGAGCATGAAGTAAATTGCTTATTGCTCGCTTGGAGGCATATGCCAAAGGGAAAAAAAAATACCTCCATATAGTCAAAAGAGCTAGTCGCAACCATATTTTCACCAACAAATACTCATAACCACATCATCAATAGCAGCTCAAAGACTAAACAAAAAACGAATACATAAAATAATATAATTTTTACCTCTTTCAGTATAGCACCATCCAAATATATCTTGGTATGAACATGGAAACGCCCATCATTTTTAGTTTCCTGCAGGGAATGGCCACGCATTGCCTTTGAAAGAGCAATTGACAACTTCTCATGATGATGCAATGCATGTGACCCTCCAACAATTACAACTTCTTGCCTGTCATGAACCATCTTCTTGACCTGAAAAAGGAAAGAAAACACCCCAACTTTTCAACATATGCGGCTTTCCACTTTAATACATTTGACTATATCACAAATATCAGGTCATTTGCTTACATACGACCTTTGGTCTCTCCTCACAGCATTGATCATTTATTCACATAATAAACAGATCAAGATAGCAACTATTTTACCAGTTACATAAGCCTATAAAGGTTTCCTTCAAATGCTTTCTTGCAATAGAAGCACTTACGAATTTTGTAGATTAAAGAAAATGGCACAAATGATGATCTATCTGCTTATATCTTCATCACTTCGAAGCTTCAGTAAAATGGTGCTCAGTAAAATAATTCTTGACAGCAGAATAATTTAGGACAATTAAATGTTGGGTCCAGTTAACTACTTTAGTTTTGCATCAAGTGTTATGTACTTTCTTATTTCATTAGCTTCATATTCTAGAAGAGAGACGAAATGAGGTGACATATAAGTAATTCAAAGAAAAAAGTATGAGAGTGCTGAAGGAACTCCCTGAAGAAGACTTGCCTCTGATTCAATTTCTTCTATGTTTACGCTGTAGTTGTGACCCTTCTCCAGAATATTATAGCGATTGTGGTTTTGAAGTACAATGATTGGTATAAGGATCCTTGTAGTCAAATCAACAATTTCAAACCTGCATCAACGAGTTAATTTAACAGAGTTTGCAAAAGGTACAAAATATAAAAGTTAAATCCTAGGGGCAAGGTTCCTCAACCAAAATACTAGAAAACCAAGCTACTGGCTAGTTTCATGGATGGAGTACTGATAGTGATTTTGTGAGAAACTATAAATAATAATAAAAGAAAAAAGTGACAGCATGCAAGAGGCTATCATCCATAAGAAAGAGTTTATGTTATTAATTACTACCTTACATCTGGAGCTATTAGATGCTCAACTGTGGTTGATATCAAAGAGGCAAGTTGTCCGACAAAAATATCATGAGTGGAATGATCAATAAAGGAGCCTATGCCTCCTGGAAAAATCATAGTTCGCAACCGTGGCAACGTCCTAGGACTGATACTTCCCTCTTCAGTTTCAATCTTTCCATATGTGCAAGGTCCTGCAGAGAGGTCGATCACAACAAATCTGAATTGTATGAAGACAATGTTAGACCCACAAAGAGCATGTGTTTCAATTAATTATAATGTCCACAATACCATAAATGCATTCAACAACTCAAGTTTAAAACACAGTTAAGAACATCAATTGAAAATTTCATATACATGAGAATTTTAAACAATAGGCACAACTTGAGTTAGTACCTGTCTGAGCTCAGCCAAACTTGAGTTGCTCCTCCTCCATTGTATCTATAACGATAAATGTAGCCCCCCTCTTGCTTCTTCATATCTTCTTCACTCAAATGGCTGATTCTACCATACATTAAACTGTCGAGGTCAACTTCCTTATTTCGAGGATCCATCCTCACCTGTATAAAAGGAGAGAAAACCAAGCCCACCAATTTTCATTTTGTTTAAAACAGAAGTTAAAGAGAAAGAAGAAAGAAAGAAACAACACCCAGTGATACTTCTACAAGATCGAATGAAGGTTGTGATTACTTGGAGAAGTAAACACACCTTATCAAAATTGACAACAAATATTGCATTAGGTACCGGCCTATCACTCTCGGCAGCAGAGTACCCTGTACCATCCATGTCAAACACATAGGAATATAATTTATGAAATATTGGCTCCACAACTGTTGCCTCCACCTCAAACAACGGGACTTCCCTCCCAAATTCACTCTACAAAATTGTGCACAAAATTCAAATAACAAAACAAAACTATAATACAACAGATAACTCCATAATGCAAAACTAGCTCCTAAATGGCTAAAACACCTAATGCAGCTCACCTCCCTTGTGGTTCCGGCGGGAACCATAGCCTCTTTTAGTGCCTTCTCAAGTTCAATCAGTTCCGGCTGCCCTGCCTGTTGCAATAACGAGAGCACACAAGCCATAAATCAACAAACCAACACAATTACACTTTTTTAAGTAATCATTATATGACAAAGATAACTACCCTAAACTACTCTTGCTTAGCCATAAAAAATGATCAATTACAGATGATTATTGAGCAAATCCTTACAGGGAACGAATTGAAGACAACATGATGCTCAATGTCCAACGGCTCGCCAGTCTCCAGACACGCCGGTCTGTGAGTTGAGAAGCTTGTTCTCATAAACTCTTCCAATTTGTGCGCATCCAAAGAGTACCTGTAACCGCCGTCGCCGTTAAATCCAACAAGCACCACATTCACTTCCAATGGAACTTGAAACGGAACCTGCGATCCACACAAATTTCATTCAGAAAGTACCGAAGGCGTGAAAGCTAAGGACTATTTGCAGCTTAGAAAGTGTAAGAGACATCAAATTAACACAAAAAACGAATGACATAATCGGAGAGTTACGATAGAATACCTCGGCTCGAGTGTGGAGCATGCGGCGGACATCGGATCGGACGCTGTCTCTGACGTCTTGAAAGGCTCCGTGATGCCACTGAGGGTGTCCGGGGTCTCTTCGGAAGGCTTGAGACGCTGACTCGGATAGAGTTGCGAGTAGACTCAGAGTCAAAATCAAAACACCATAACTCAATAATCGTGAAACCGAATGCAAGACCATTGTCAATAACTATAACACAGCTTTAGAGAACAGTACGAATTTCCATTTCTATGCTTAGTCGCGACGGAAAAGAGACAAGAAGCTGGAGGACTACACGGGCCTGGACACGGAACTGAAATTCCTTTAATACCCTCTCCGTTCCCTGATAATAACCTTCCACTTTGGAGTTTGGACAAACGATACCTAGTGACGTAGGTGGTTATATATTTATTTAAAACACTTGAACATAAATATTTGAATAATAATTGTAAAATAATACATTATTAAATTACGAGATTATCACTCATATTTTTATTTAAATAAAATATATTTTGTATTTTTATAATGTTGTAAAATAATAATATTAAGAGTTCATTTTATGAATGATTAAAAAACTCAACTGATTCAACCAATTCAATTTAAACATTTTTTAAAGTTCGAAAGGATTCAATTTCGAATAAATTTTAGTTGAAACGCAGTTGTTTATAACACAAACGAAAACAAAAAAAATTAAACGCAAATAAAAAAATCAACACCTGAAATTTGATAACGCAGTAAAGTCTTGTATAAAATAGGTTTTATACAAGGCTTTACTGAGTCGACTCACTCAACCCTTGACACTAACCCTCGTCCTCATATCCCGTGGAAGTAAATCACTCCCAATAACACAACCACCTCGTGCTAACCTTAACAGAAGATTTTCACAATAATGTTTAATAATAAAAATGAGAATTGAACAACTTAAGTGATAAGCTAATAAAAACATAAACATAGAGAAACACTTGACATAAAAACACTCCTCTAAATATGTAGCTTCATCAGAAAAGTGATGGAATAATATCTGTCGTGAACTATTGAGAAGAATTACGATCAGTCCACGCACAATAGCATCAAAATAACATCAATCGAACAAACGTTTCATTATCGAAATGTCACAAAAAATACAGCTACAACACCGCACTTATACTAGACATTTTTCACATAAAAACAATATCTGGACAGCTCAAATCATCAATCAAACCAGCAATTCCAAATCAACAAAAATGCAACTAAGAAAACTCAACAAAACAACAAACATTTCACCACCGAAACGTTAAACCAATGGAGCTGCAACTCACACGACAACTGTTGGAGTTTTTCACATAAACAACATTACAAAGACAACCCAAAAAATCATGCAAACACCATAGAAAAACCAGCTGTCAAAATCCACACACTGAACTTCAAAGAAGCTCTCAATTAGTCGTTCAAAAAGCAACAGAGAACGTAGCACAAAGTCACATGCAATGAACAATCTTTTAGCCTCCAAAATTACGTTATCCTTAATAGCAAATTCAACAACACATAAGGATAATATCCCCACAAAATCAGTTGTAAAATATCATCCAAGATAGCACAAAAATCTCAACTGCCAAGTCACCATATGTCCATCATTCCTCCACATAAAAATGACACTATTTCAGCCCATACCTCACGTAAAACAAAGCCAAAGACAGTTCTAATGGTCAAAATAAATCTCCAAAGATATTGCTACCTTAGATAGCTATTATCCCCAAAATAGACTGTACATTAAATATCATCTTGATTAGGATTTTAAACTTAATCAACCTTATCTTGAAAGAGTCCCACTTAATTATTTGTCACATATCAAAACTCCCCCTAAAGACGATAATTGGATGCATAATATCAAGTTCACAAAACATATGGGAACTCCCCCTTAATCAAACATCAAGTTCCAAATAACATCCATCAAGTTCACATAAGCAAAGTATCCAAGTATCCAAATAAACAAATATTCAATCATCTAAATTTCTCTCTCTTGGGACAAAAAGATGCCAAAAAGCAAACATATATCTTGAAATTTTCCCTTGAATGGAACAAATACAAAAAACAATACGATATCTTCCCCTCGGGACAAAAAATGTCAAAACTAAGAATGCCTTCAATGCGATCAATCTCAGTGAATAAAGAAGCATAAAAATCATTAGTAGGTGCAATAGAAGAATCATAAGCATGCCAAGATGATAATTTACCACCAATCAAAACACTAGCTAACATATCATTACTCACATCAAAGCCATCTACATATGACTGAATAAATTCATAAACCCCAAAAATGCATTCAACGAATCATAATAAAACTTAATCAATCTCCTTCTCATATAAACCATATGAAAGCATATTGCCGAAACTCATACAATCCACAATGTAGAGAAAAACCAAGATAAAACTTGAAATTTTCAAATTATAGAAAACTCGAATCTGCCTATAGGTCTCCAATCAAGCATTAACATATTCTTGACATAATTTCGTAAATCAACATCCAAAAGCAGAATTCTTAAATTCTCAAGTAGAGCCTCATTTTCATATCAAATATAATATTCATCAAGTAAGGAAATGCCAGACAAACACTAATAACCTAAACCTTAGAAAACCTATAACAAAAAATCTAGACGATAACTAGTTCAAACCCTTTTTTTGTTTTTTAATAAATAACATCATTATACTTTAAAAATGTAAAGCATGTAGTCCTTATGCATCTCGAAGAAATTCAAACCTGGACTTATTCCTCGTCACATTAACTTTGTCATCAGATGTCTGGTTTTTTTCTCTTTTAAAAGTGACTAATAGATCCTTTGTCTGACCAGTTTCTTTAACAGCAACAACCAACTATGAATCTGGCCAATTTCTTATTTTTCCTTCACTACATTTTTGTACTTATACTTGACCCTTTCTAACCTAAGTATGTTTTGGTAATGTGGGTTGCTGCTGGAAATTTAATGGAGAGTGACTAGTTTTTGGTTTTAACCCCTTTGAAGTATCATTTGTAACAACTTATAGTAATTCGGCTTTATGTACCCGATAACCCCACAAATGTGACATGTCGGTATAAATTTTCATTTTGTCCTCGAAGTTTCTTCTTTGACAAAGCTAGCCGCACTATCTTTCTCATCATTCAACTTAAAACATTCACCTTTATAGTCAATGCCTTGAAGGTCTCCTTTAATCTTACCAATTTCTAGCAACTTTTCTAACTTTTTGGTACCTCCATTTAACATTCTTATCCTTTTTTCCATACTGACTAGTTTCAACTTTGTTTCATTAAGCTCATCTGTTATAAATAACAACTTCTTTTTTAAATATGAATGATGTTCTTCATAGAAGAGTTTTCCTTCTTTATCTTTTCATTTTTCTTATATGTTTGTACCTATTTTGTATACATTAACTCATAAGCTTTGTAAATATCCTCACTTTTGTCATTTGAGTCACTATCATCACTGTCATAATCTAAAATTAAACTTTAGAGTTATTTATTTACGATTTTCTCAAAATTTTGGACTGATTTATCCACGTTTTCATCATCAGTTTCTTCTTTTTTGGTTGCTGTTAAGCAAACAACTGGACTTCTGCTGTATAAAGTAACTAACGTGGCATTATTGCTCACAAATTCCTCTTCACTATCATACTCACTTCAAAATTCATTCTCACTCCAAGGACTCATATAAGACTTCCCTTTTCTCTTCTTTAAAGTGTTAACACATTTTGCTTGTACATGTCTGCAGTCTTGACCTTCATGATATTGAATTTTCTTCACTTTTCTTTCACCCTTTTGAGTTTTAGCTTGTTGTTTGAAATTACTATTTAATGAGATTCCACTGTTTTGCCTAAAATCGAATCTATCCTTCTTCACTTTCTTTAACTACTTGCTGAAATTTCTTATCAATAACTTCATATCCTCATTCTTATCGGATTCATCTCCTAAGTCATTCACATCTTTTCTAGCCTCAGTTTGCAATGCCAATCCTTTGTTCTTCTCTTGTTCATCTCTCAACAAATTTATCTCAAAGTTGGTAAGAATTCCAATTACCTTATCTAAAGACAATTCAGTGATATTATGGGCTTCTTCAATGGCTGCAATTTTCAGTATGAACTTTGGAAGAAGTGATCTTAAAATTTTCTTGATAAGTTTCAAATTCAAATACATCTTCCCAAGTTGATGTGTTTGGTTGGCTATGTCACACAACATCTCATGAAAGTCTCTAATAGTATTACTTTCATTCATATTATGCTCTTCGAATCTAGCAGTCAATATCTGAAGTTTCAAAGTTATCACAGATTTCGATTCCTCATGTGTAGTTTGCAAAGTATCTCACGCTTCTTTTGCTGATTCACAGGTTAATATCATAGCAAAGCGACCTTCATCAACTGCACTAAAGATGACGTGCATGGCTTGAGAATTTTCAAGCGCTCTCTCTTCTTCGACCCTTGTCCACTCAGATGCATCTTTAAGCACTGCTTCTCCCTTTTCATCAGTCGTCATTGGATGTGTCCAACCATTTAAAATCAAGTTCCATGTTTTTGTTTCTTGTACTTGAATGAATACTCTCATCTTTGATTTCCACGTAGGATAATTTGAACCATCTAACAACAGTGGCCTGATGATTGATGCCTTCAAAAGGATTCAGTTTTACAAAAATTCTAGTTCAGTTGTAGTTATTTCTAGCACAAACAAAAACATAAAAATTAAAAACAAAATAAACAAATCAACACCCGAGATTTGGTAACACAGTTCGGCATATCTTGCTTATATCTACGGGGCCCTCACCCAGCTTAATCACTTTCACTTGACGACAATAGTTTTATGCAAAGCTTTACTGACCCAACTCACTCAACCCTTGACACTAGCCCTTGTTCTCATACCCCGTGAAAGTAAATCAGTCCCAATAACACGACCATCTCGTGTTAACCTCAACAGAGGATTTTTACAACAATGTTTGATAATAAAAATGAGAATTGAACAACTTAAGTGGTTATATCAATAAAGACATAAACAAAGAGAAACACTTGAGATAAAAACACTCCCCTAAATATGTAACTTCATCAACCGAAAGTGTGGAAAGTGGTAAAACAATATCTACTGTGAACTATTAAGAAGAATCACGATCAGTCCACGTACAGTAGCATCAAAATAACATCAATTGAACAAATGTTTTATTACTGAAATGTCAAAAAAAATACAGTTGTAGCACCACACCTATACTGGATGTTTTTTCACACAAAAACAATATATGGAAAACTCCAAATCATCATTCAAACCAGCAACCCCAAATAAAAAAAATGCAACCACAAAGGACGTGAAGCCGATGAGAAGCTCCTGTTGTGTGGCCAGGACATAGGACGGTGTGCACAGGTAGACGATTGATAAGACAAACAGAAGTAGCTGAGCTAATGCATGCAGATGATGGCCAGTCATTGAAAGGATTGGCCTTCTCAATATTAGAGGTTAGGCTTTATGTGGACAACTGAATAATGCTATGCAGAGAAGCTGCTGAAGTAGCAAATATATAACATTTTTTTGTCATTTGATGGCCATGGACCAGATAGACCAACCAAATAATAGTATTCATATTGATCTCATGAACACATAAAACAAATGTCAAGAGGGTATTAATAAAGACTGAAGAGATCAACTATACAACTCCCTGTTTTACGTATACATTTATAAGAATCATGTACTAGCATGAAGTAAGTGGGCGACCTATTGGAAGTTTGCTTAAATCCTTTCCTTCTATTATAGAAGTATTTTATGGGAAGCGAAATATATTCTATGGGTGCTTTATAAGGTTTAAGAAACCTTTTAATTAATGGCTTCACAAATCACTTAATTTAACATGATGACAGTTTAATACGTAAAATACACTTAGTAATTAATTAATTATGTAATTTAAATAATTAGTACTTGGTGAATTATTAATTTAAAATTAATTGATGAATTTCAATTAATTAATAAGTAATAAATTTTGACACATTATAATTATACATACCCAATTATTTATTTATACCTAGTGGTTCTCAAATTTAAGATACAATTATTAATATTCAACTATCTTGTTGTCAGCAACCTTCCAAGTATGTGACCATTTAACCTTTGGTAATTCCGTGTTGTTTGCATGGTGTACTTGGGAAAACGTTGAGTTAGATTAGTTCTTTTCAATTGGAAAATATGTCACTTTTGTCTTAACTCTTGAGTAGGGTCATCTTTTTGTTTAGGCAGGAGAAGATATGATCAGATATGTTTTGACTGGATCTTTCTGCAATATGCTTAATGTAATACTTAAGACAAAGGGAAGTTCATCAACATTTGTTGGAGTTAGGCTAGCGCCTAAGTCAATAATAACGTTAGATATAAAAAGAGTAGACCCAAGCTCTCATTATCACTCTGCAATTCAAAGCAATTTCATAAAGTCAAAAGCATATGCTCCCTCCATCAACTACCCAACAACAAAATGGATGAAGATCATTCCCTCTTGAGCGAGTTTTGGGTCAATTTGTTGTTCTTCTTTTTTTTTCCCCCCCTCCAAAAGCCGGTAAGGGTCAAACCTAAATATGAGCTTGAGAAAACTAGATAGTAAAACAGAGAGGCATGTCGTAATAGCATCGCAGAAGCAGTTTTCCTTCTAATCAATGCAGGGCATGAGATTTACCCTGACAAAAAGAAACACATATATACGGTGACGGTGTGAATGTGTGGAAAAAACTGGAGTTGAGAGTTGACCTTTTAGATTGGTGCATTAAAGTGAAGGCAGTTGACTTGAATGCAGGAGCAGTCATTTCCCGTTTATACAAAATTTGCTCTCTGTACGACATTAATGAAAGAGCTCGAGTCAAAATGTAGGTGGCGCCTTCTCATATTTTAAACTTCCAGCACCCACCCTCAAAATTACATTTTTCAAAATAAAAAACGTGGTCGTTTTGACTTTTTAAATTGAAAAAAAGGTGGGCCTAGTCAGTTTTGACTCCTTAATGTATCGGGCCGGGCTCATTACTGTTCTTATGATTCAATTGTCAAACCTTTAATAATAATTAATAATTTATTCTAGAAGAATTTTCAACTTAAAATTATGGGTTTGGTCAAAGTGAAATGTTCTGTGTTTGCCCAATCCTTGATCGATGGCGACCAACGTGCAAATTCGTATGCTGATAATTTTATATAATTGAGTTACACAAACTAGTGTATACATGAAAGATCATATGTTTTATATTATATACAATATAAAAACAAATTCAGAAGCTTCTAAGCAGGTTAATTTGAATTTTGACAATATAGCATTTTAATAAGGACGGAAAGGTTGTCAAATTGATCGTGTCATTTCTATTCTAGACGCGAAGGTCACCAATAATTTATAGAGGTCCATAGTTGTGCCGTTACCTCTATTATAAGGTGGCCATGAGCCCATGATCCTGTTGTAGCTCAAAGAACTTTAGTTTCTACTTGTAAATAATTTAAACATGAAACATGTTATTTTCACTTTAATTAACAGCATAGGATCCACAGCTGTTTAAAGTTCATAAGTTTAATGTCTAGTTCTATTCACTTGCTTTCTTGGGCATGAAAACTAGTGATCCAATATCTTCTCAGACAGGTCCCCTCTTGGATGCTGGGCTGGAGTTAGCCTTGGATGTGTTCATGTGAGTTGCGCATGAAATGGACTTGAAATTAAAATCAAATTGAAGAGGGCACTGTAGTGCCGTTTTAGTCCTCTACTTTAGAAAAAGGGCTTGTCTGGTCTTGGGGTGGACCAATAGAACGACTTAACTTTCTTGTTCGGATTAGACTGGAGTGACAACAAGGCGACCCAAGAACGGGAACAACTCGGTCCAAACTATAGCAAAAAGTTTAAAGCTCAACACTCGGAAGATAAACCAGTAATTCAAAGAAGGAAGCAAGTGGTTCAAAGCTGAGTCATCGATTGGCTTGTTGAAATATATGGGAAGCAGACTCTGACCGAATGCTGCTACTTGCGACCCTAAACATGTCGACAAAGTGTTGTCTTTTCATTTGAGAGAGTTTGAGATCCGACAGATTTTTCATCAAAGATATGCTTGTTGAAATCTTTTTTGGTTTCTAGCTTCATATCGCCTTTTTTTTTCCGCTTGAAATGAATGGTCATTTACACTTTTCTAAAACCAAGACATCTTGGAGATGAAAGGGGAAGACTATTCTGTTGAATCATAAACGGCCCTCTCTAACGTATAAAAAACGTGGCTTATAAATTAAACCAGGTCCAATATTTAAAGGTACGAAAAATGTTCTGTTAATTTAATATTTAGTGGCTTTCGATCGAACCAGAACCTTTATCTGATGCCTTAAGTACATATGCTATACAAAGATCGAGAAGTACATATTGCATTAAGTACTTAGTGTTTATCACTACGAGATCTGTATGTAAATTTGTATTCTAACATTAATATTGAATGTCTTATCACTATCGTCAGATTATTTAAATCTTCATTAATTTTATTAAGTTCACACTGCGAAAAGGTACTTCACTAACTTCCATTTACACATTTTGAGAATAAAAAATAAAAAGGAACAAGGGGTGAAAAATAAGATACTTAGAACTTTATGTAATCTAAACACTCTTCCGTTTTTCTAAAAAATTTATTTAAATGACGCTGATATTGGAATGTTAACTCCGAAAATATTTTTCAGGGTCTTAACAACAAACAAGATTGAAAAAAAGATTCCACAATTGTTTGCCTAACTTGGATGGAATATGTTTGACGTACAAATCATGAACGACAAGTCCATTCAACTAAGGCTTTTGGCCATTGTCAGTGGATGAGAAAATGACCAAGGAAGGTGCATTATATTCGCCGGGAAATTTTATTCATGCATGGAAAGGTCATTTTCAGCGACTGTTTATGCACAAAATTCCATCGGGAATTTTTCCCAATGACTCAATGCCACTGAAGTCCAGTTGCTTTATAGGGGCCACCGACCCGTAGCACGATTTTTTTTGTACTAGTGTAGTCTACAGTATCATAAAACATGGAAGTAGACAGTCGGTACCTGTCATATCTAAAGGATTTGAGGTGATTCGATAATATCATTTGATGAAGTTTAGTACAGTATATAGACAGTGTAAAACAAATCTCTAAATTGTAGCTAAACTAATTACTGTGATTTTCTGCATTTACTCTGAATGATACAGTTACCGTGATGTTTCTGAATTGTGGGTCTTTCCTTCTACATGCCCCCGCAAGAAGGCAGTCCGTGAGGAGATGCTAATCTTGTCTCGAAGTTGGAGAAAAGGTGTTCGAGGCAACGGTTTGGTCAATGCATCCACGAGTTGATCTGAAGATGATACATGTGTTACATGTAGTGCTCCATGTTGTACCTGCTCGCGGATGGAGTGAAAATCAATGGCCACATGTTTCATACGTGAATGAAAAAATGGATTGAAGCAGAGATGGGTTGCTCCAATGTTATCACAATAAATCACTAGTGCTTGTGGGAGCTGAAGCCCTAATTCAGTGAGAAGATTGCAAATCCATCGTACTTCTGCTGTTGTTGATGCAACTGCTCGATACTCGGCTTCTGTCAATGATTGAGCCACTGTTCTTTGTTTTCTAGAACTCCATGAGATTGGATCTCGACCAAAGTAGACAAGGTGAGCACATGTTGACGTGTAGTTGTCACGATTGCCTGCTCAATTCGCATCCGAAAAAGCATGAATAGCCAGCTATTGTTGCTTATGTAGAAGAAGACCATGATCATTTGCCCCACAAAGATAGCGTAGGAGACGCTTTATTGCATTCCAGTGAATTGTTGTGGGTTGGTGCATGAATTGGGACAGTTTATTGATTGCGTATGCGACATCCGGTCTTATGACAGAAAGATATTGCAAGCTCCCGACAATTGTGCGATAGTTCGATGCATCTGGTAGAGGGATTCCTTGGAGCAAGCTCAATGTGTGATCAGTTGCAAGTGGAGTAAGAACAGGTTTTGAGTCCATCATGTTGCTTCGAACTAGCAGATCATTTATATATTGGCGTTGTGAAAAGAAAAGCCCGTGTTGATGAGGAATTACTTCAATGCCGATAAAATAAGAAAGTGGCCCGAGGTTTTTGAGAGCAAATTGAGTTGCTAGTTGGCTAATGAAGCATTCCAGTATTGAAGTATGTGTACCTGTTACAATGATGTCATCCACGTAGACTGTAGATAAATCAGTGTTAAGGGGTTGTTGAAGACAAAGAGTGAGGTATCAGCACATGAATTTCGAAACCCTTGGCTGATGAGATATGTACAGAGTTCATGAAACCATACACGTGGGGACCGTTTGAGCCCGTATATAGCCTTGTGCAACTTGCAGACGTGATCAAGGTGATCTATGTCAAGGAAACCTGGAGGCTGGTTCATGAAAACATCTTCCGTCAAATGACCTTGAAGAAAGGCATTGTTTATGTCAAGTTGGCGCAAGGACCATCCCTGACTTAATGCTATGCTAAGGACAAGTTGTATGGTTGTAGGTTTGATTACAGGGCTGAATGTTTCATTGTAATCCACTCTGGGGCATTGATGGAAGCCTTTGGCTACTAGTCGAGCTTTGTACCTGTCAACAAAGCCATAATATTTTCTTTTAGTGTGAAAAATCCATTTGCAACCTACTATATTTTGAACAGCAATTCTCGGGACAAGTTCCCATATTCCATTTCGAACTAGTGCATCAAATTCCTCCGACATTGCTTGACGCCACTTTTGGTCCTTCAGAGCTTGTGACACAGTTTGTGGTTCTATGTCGACTGTAGAATTGAGACTTGCTGTTAAAGTGAGCTTTTGAATTAATTTTCTTATATTATTTTTGGCCCTAGTGGTCATTGGATGCGAGTTGAATTTGGGTTCTGTGGTAAGGAGTGGGGCTGATTGTGTTTGTGCTGGGTTAGGAGGATGAAGTGAGGATTGTGTACTTGTGGATGAGTCGGATGAAGAAGACTGATCTGATGATGATGCGGAGGGATCAGGACCAGGGGCACCTTCTTATGAGACTGCCAGCACTAGGGTGTTGCCCGTGACCATGTGAGGAAGGAAATATGCTGTTGGTAACCACTCTTGAACTGTTGTTTCTGCTGGACGCAGAAGATTGGACTGATTTGTGTAGAAAGGAAACACAGATTTGACGAAGGTCACATGCCTGGATGTATAGGTGATTCGATTCAGGAGAGTTTGGGAGGGTGGGTTGAGGAGTTGCAAAACTGAAAGCCATGATAGACGAGAAAAATGGTCCGAAAAAAATTATAGATCGACAGCTCTGATACCATAAAGGATTTGAGGTGAATCGATAATATCATTTGATGAAATTTAGTACAATATATACACACTGTGGTTGCAGCTGTTCAGCTAAAATCAAGCCTGCCTATTCTCTATTATTATTATCTATACAGTCAAAACAAATCTCTAAATTGTAGCTAAACTAATTACTGTGATTATCTGCATTTACTTTGAATGATATAGTTACGGTGATGTTCCTGAATTGTGAGTCTTTCCTTCTACAATATTAATATGTTTACAATATCATTTCCATGAAAAAACTGTCAAAACTATGGCATCTAACAGTAACACATGTATCATCAATATTAAAAGAACAATATGCATTTCTGCTTGTTAGGTTACGAGCAACCACGAGGCTAAACTTGCTGTATGGATTTTTCCTCCAAGCTTCTTTGACTATATGGAGCATCTACCCATACATTTAGCATACGAGGCTAAACTTGCTGGTCTGATTCAATATCGATGGATGTATCCGTTTGAGAGGTAATTATAGTTAATATTTAAATAAAAGTTATAGCATGTTTTAATCACATAATTGTAATAACCCTATTTGTAATGTAGGTATTTGCATCACTTGAAGAAAAACGTCATAAACAAAGCTAAAGTTAAAGGTTTGATATGTAATTCTTATTTAGTGGAGGAAGTAAGTATATTTTGTTTACATTATTTTGAGCTGCATGTACACAGAAGAGAAAAAAAAAGTTCCTCATAATGACAATATGGGAGAAACTAGTGATGTTAATGGTAACTTATCCATTTTCACATATTCAGGACGAATATATGGACGTTTAATAAGAAGACTGTTAACAGCAGAACGAATAAAGGCTGCCCATTGTTACATTTTATTGAATTGTCAAAAGGGTCAACCTTTCGTGCAGTAAGTTTAAGTTGATTTTGAAATAGATTATTTGAGTTTTTGAAGTTAACGTGGTTCACAACTAAAATACATAATAATACTTTTAGATTATACAAGGAATGGTTACACAAGATAATGTTTGAAACAACATGGGATAATATCAATGAAGAAGTTAAAAGACACTTTCCTCGATGGTTCGAGAAATATGTAAGTTTTCACTTATAATAATTGAAATGTTGAATTATCATATCAAAGTGATTAGATGACATTATACTATTTAATATGATAAATTATTTTTTGTGTAGACTTCAGAAAATCCAATAGAGAACAAATTCATTGTGATCTTGCGAAAGGACCTTTGCGAACTGGTAAATCGTATCTGGTGTATTTTGTTAATAGATACAAATTTCATACAAAATATCATGGTCATAGCATGGCAACAGTAAATAGTGGGGTTTGCATACGGGGAGAATCGATGGATTACTATGGTAAAATTATTGAGTAGCCTACATTGCCAATAAAACGTGGTGTGATATTTAAGAGTGAATAGTTTGATCCAACTACTAATGTTAGAACAAAAGTGCACAGCTGATACAATCTAATTGAAATCAACCAGCGAAGAAGATTTACATAATTCGAACCTTTCATGTTGGCGATCTGAGCGATCCAAATGTATTATATTCCTTTTCCTAGCTTACGACGAGATAAGTCAGATTAGTTGGCCGTTTGCAAAGTAAAACCTAGAGGTGCTTTTAAATTACATAGAAAAGGAGAAAATAAGAGAATTGAAATTGAAGCGTTTCAGGAAGATATTTATGAAATAAATGTATGTAACATATGATGAAAATGAACCTTTAAATGATCCAAATAATGAATATGTTAAAATTTCATTTGGAGAGGACGAGAAGGGCGAGAGATCTGAAGAGGAGCCGAAGTTTGATTCTAATTCTTTGAAAAAAGAAGATGATGATGATTTTGATTTACAATTAAATGCTAATATCGATTAATTTGTATTTGTAATAGAATATTATATGAATAAATCTATTATTGCATCAACAATATATTGTTATATATTAAATTTATATTATTCTATTATTAGAAAATTCAATAAAATGTGAATTTTAAGTTAAAAATATGCCACCAAGAGAAAATAGGATATGATGCGGCTAAGGTTCAGGTTACAACGATTTGGAGAAGCCAGTGCATTTCCAGGTGAAGCATCACATTCTGCAGATGCTATTGCACATCCAGATGAGGCATTACCTTCTGTACCTGCTGTTATACCATCTAGCAGCCCTGCTACACCATCCACTAGCCTTACGTCATGCACTACCCTGGACCGATAGAGATATCAAAGGTAAACGTTGCGGATAAAAGAGGCGACCTCCAGCCTGGAGCTAATGAAGTTAATGGAAGAACATATATCACAATTTTCAATAATTTGTAAGTAAACTTCTAAAAATTTTGTAATATATGATAACACCCTAGGTTGATATTAAAGTTATAGGTTTTAATTTAAAAATGATCTTAAATAACTTATATATTAGGTTGATTCCATCTAGAAATGAGAGGATAGATCTTGAGAGTTATAAATGGAAGAATGTCTCTCAGTCGACAAAGGATTTTAATTATCAGCAGTTTGAGGTACACAAAATATATTCTTTAATCTTTTTTATTTTATGTAATTTTATACATTAATTAGATAAATATTGTCATTTATAAGTACTTATACTATATTTTTCTTTTTTCAGAAAGATTTTTTTGGGATCCAAAATTTGATGCTATAATTTATAATGTATAGGAGAAGCGAGCTCGTACACATTATAAAGACTTTCTTACTTCGATACACAAGAATCATGTACAACCACCATATATATTTGAAGAAATATAGTCTTGGCAACAGTATTGGGTATCACCCGATGCAATATCTATTTCAGAGTGCAATTCTGCCAACAGACGTAGAGAACCAGATGGAGAGAGTCTACCCTCACACATTGGAGGATCTTTGACCCACCAGGAACATGCCCTTCAACTTGTAAATATTAAAACTTTACACTTATATTCTAATTTTTGTACTTTGATGTATAAAATTTGATTTCAATGTAATTTGATGTGTGAAATTTTTTAAAAAAATATGTGCATTATGGAGAATAATTATATTATAAATGCCTGGTGTCATTAATGGTTGTGTTGTTGAGTTAAATTTTTTTATCTAACAGGGGAAAATATCATAAAAATAGAGAAAATTCTACTAAAATTTTTTTAAATTATAGTTCACTTATAACAATTTACCCTGATGCAGGAAAAGTCTATAGGTAGGAAGCCTATAGCATGCCAGCTCTTTTTGCACACTTACACCAAGAAGCATGATGATGTGACCTTCGTGAACACTTGATGCAGACAACTTCATGTAGGTATAACTATACTTTAATATTAATTCTTAAAAAGTATCACTTATTAACATAAACAATTATAATGATAGGATCAAATACAAGAAAGCATTGAGCGACAGTCACAAAACTCTGAAACTGTTGATGAGAGTCAGGCATATCTTGATGCAATGAGTGGTAGGGACCGCCGTGAAAGGATTTTCGGCTTAGGTTCATTTGCAAACACATGTTATTTGAACTCCTTCACATCCACTACATCTGAATCTAGTAAGCAATCTGTATTAAATAAGAGAGTCCTTCAGCTTGAGAGCACAGTAAGAGGTTGATAAAGTGCATAACCCAGCTCCTTAATGAAGTGGATGAGTTGAATGGTAGAGATAGGACCTTATCGCAATAGTTAGAGCATCTGCCTTCACCACCTGCATAGCTTCTGGATTAGTGAATGTATTTGATATTTTACTACTATTAAGATTTTGTATAAATTCTTAATTTACAGTAATTTCAAGATACTTATTCAGGTACATTATAATTTTTTTATTGTACCATTCAAAATAATGTTTACTTTACATTTAGCATTCAATGTTATATATTATTTATAAAAATTAAATGTACAAAAAAAATCATAAGATTGTCAACAGAAAACTCAGGTAGAAAGTGGGAAATGACGGTTGAAATTTACCATAATTAAATTTTCCAACGAAAACACAACATTCCATCGCTAATTAGCGACATAATATAATATCATTCCGACACTAATTTATCGACGAAATATATAACTCCGTTGCTAAGTTCCCAACATAATAATATATTCCGGCGGTAAATATTTAGTGACAGACCTACAACTTACTGTCACTAAATTCACCAATGGAATAGTATGATTCCGTCGGCTTAGTGACGGAATATTCTAAATTCGTCGATAAACTTACCTTAATTTGGCGATGGAAATGCAAAATTTCGTATATAAATTTACCAACGGATATAAAAATTTCTATCACTAAATTTTACCTACGGCCATTTTTCCGATGACTCTTTCCGTCAGTAATTTCCGCCGTAAAATTTGTTTTCCGACGAAAAATCTTTATTTTCCGTCGCTAAAACCTATTTTTTTGTAGTGTGCCAATTTAGAGAAATGAATTATCTCTATTAATTTATCTCCCACAATTAAACAATATTCCTTTTTCATTAGGATTCTATATTCTAACAAAACAAGAATACTAACAGTAATATTATCCCACATGCAATCCATTATTCTATTTCAAATTTTTTTCAAACAGATAAGATAATAAACAACCACTATACTATTCATGTTACACACCTTTATATGTCAAAGTATCCTTACGTCTCGCTTTTATTAACAAGTCATTTTCAAAATCAATACGTAAATAAGCAAATCTCACTAAATTGGTTCAATAATAAATCTAATTTTGTTTAACATAATAAAACACATTCCATTATTATGCAAACAAATTTCTCTACGTAAAATAACAACTAAAGAACCTAGTGTCCACTCTTCCTTTTTTAGGATAATTTTTATGATTATTATTAATAGTGTAATTAAATAATTAAATTATTTAATAAAATAAATTTATATTACTTATATAATATTAATTTATACTTTTTGTTATAAGTAATGAGATATAAATACAGTAAATTAATAAAAATTTTACAATTTTATTTATTACCAGTAAAAATATATTGAGTATATTATTAATTATTCGTAAATTATAAAAATAAAATTTATTATTTTATTATTAGTACTGTTAGTGTCAAGTTAATAAATATATTATTAAATATTAATAAATATAATAAATTTTTATTTTTAATAAAATAAATTAATTTTAAACAATTATTTGAGTATACTTAATAATATATATATATATATATATATTATAGATTAATTAATAAATCAATGTATTTGAAACATATTATGTTTGTAATTTATTAGTTCTTAATCATTTTTATGTAATATAAGTGTTCACATGAAATGTTATTACGTATTAAAAAATATTAAAAATTTGTAAGTTATCGATAAAATTTAATAGAAGGATGGATTTCAGATTTTTTATTAAAATATAAATAATTTACACGAAAATTTTGAAAAAAAATAGAGATTAAATTTTAATAAAATTGGTGAAAGCACGTGGATGAGGCTGGTTTCTATCACAAGTCTACAATCTTGGATAAGGCAAAGAAATGGTTGACCATGAGATTGGCCGTGTGGAGGTCGTTGATAGAACAGGACTGACGATTGAAGAGATTAAGGAAAGGTAAGATGAGCCACAGCTGTCGGTAGCAGCAGTCCACAAGGTTGACCTCAAGTAATTTATTTTTGTGGAATCATACTGGACGCCCATTGACAGTGACAAACAAATTCCCTTTGGACTGATTTCAGTTTCCCGATCTCCTCTTATCAACCATTAAATAATATGATAAAGAAGAGAGTAGAATTGGACTGGACCCACCAGCTACTTTCTTATCTTAGGCCCTACTACAGGTGACCTAATGGCAGCAAGTAACCCTACCCTTTCTCTTCTGCTTTATTTATGCATACCAGCAAGCAAACTAGCACAACCATTTCTCTTCTAGTTCTACCCATTCAACTAAATCTCTCTCTTGAATTAGAAAAATAAAAAAAGAACTGATAACAATGAAAAGACCACCTGGGTTGCTTCTCACCCTCCTTTGCCTTTGCCTTCTCTCTCTACTTGTTTCCGCTGCTTCTTCTCGTCTTCTAATACGTAGACAAGGTAATAGCAGTAATTATTTTTCGCGTTTTTATTCTCACCCGCAAAGCTATTAAAGATCAAGGTTGGAACTTTATAATTGTTTGCGCCATCCTACAGGTGAAAACGAGGCGAAGCTTGATGAAACTGCTCCAACGGTTTCAGTCACAGACACTCAGGAAGAAACTAATAAGGTTTTAGGAACTATAGATTGGAATTTTATATTTATGATTGTTTGGACTTTGGACACATCATGTGAGATTGTTGGCTAATAAACTTATAATTATGTTCTGTTCTTCTTCCTTTTCTTTTTTTGTGCCCTTTTGAACCAAATTTGCAGCTTAACATGGGTGCTGTGGAGTACTGCAATGAGAGAGGCGAAGAATGCCTGCGAGGAAGAATGATAGCGGAGGCCCACTTGGATTACGTTTACACCGAACGCCATAATCCTTGAAACAGTTAATACTCACTACCAAAGGAATAAAATTGCCGTGCTTTTAACTTGTATTATAGAAAAGTTGGGTTGAAGAAAGTGGAATGGAACTGTATATGAAATTATGTGTACATAGATTGTTGGTGTAACTCATCGTTGTTCCCTTTTCCTCCAAAGTTTGCAAGCGCAGTAACAGTATAAACAGCGGAACTCGTGAAATTGTTGCATAATTGGATACCAACAAGTAAGCATGCATGTCTTGGAACTGTCGAGAGAAGCAAAAGGAAAAGAATAAAGTAGTTTGAATATGACCGGCATACAGAGTCGGTGAATAGTTTCACTAGAAATTTGTTTATTTGTGAAGGTCAATTAATTCTGTACGCCTATGTCGGCAAGTGTAAGCAGAGAAGGGCAATTGATTCATATCTTTGTTAAGGGGCATTTAGTCCGATTTCCGAGGGTAAATTATCTTCAATTTTTAAAGGAAAAATGGATCCAAGCAATGCCCCAAATTGATTCAAGAAGTTGCTTGCTTCCAGCCCTGTGCTTCAGGACCTAAACTAAAACAGCGGCAGGAATCGTAGGCATCTCCATCCTTGTAATTAACCCAACTAATCCCTTTCTTATTTGAGATTGTTATTTGGTCCTCTTTGGGTTCATCTTATCTCTTCCGTAAAATAGCAGGATTCAGAATTTCGAAACCATTACAGAAAATTTTCCGACATTTTTAAGTCCCTTGTGAACCAATCAATAGCAATCTTTGCATCCACTGTTCCTACAGGACTGTTTTCAACACTGGTTGTGGACCACTGATGATCACGGCAAGAATAGTGCGTATGAAGAAGCTAAAATACCCTCGACTTATAGGTAGCGAAAGTGGCCCAAGAAGTCTACCACAGTAGCTGAGAAACAATCAAGTTTGAGTACACAAGAAGCCTACATGAATGCTTTAAAACTTGTAAATACCACATAACAGTACTGATTTTTTAAGTCAAGGCTAAGTACTAGAATCCAAATCAAACAAATTCATATATCCACCCATAATTAATTGTTCTCACAATCAGGGGAAGCAAATTATAGTCCACTATGTTATAGTTAATGATATAATTTAAAGTGCACTGCACTAGCATTACCGTAAGTTACCCAAAAAAGAAACAGACCACAGGATAAAATCGATAAAGGATATTGAAAGGCACCTCCAGCCTCAAATCTTATTCTCATTACGCAAAAACATCACCAAATTGTGAAGCTTACATAAAAGTGGGTTGCATTCCCTTTCTTGTTGTGTTGAAATTATATGGTGGCCTTACAGAAGAGCCGCTACAGAAAATACAGAACATCACACCAAAAGATAGCATAAATCAAACATCCAAGTGCAGAAAGTTAAGATGTAAACTGTCAGGTATTCAATACATCTCTATTGGCATAAAATTTTTTGGAGTATAGAAGAAGGTATTATGAAACTACAAGATACTATTGTCATCATGTTGATGAAGAACATCAAAAGTAAGACAGGATCACTCACAAAACTGTGCTCCGAAAGAAAACTCAGACCCCCCATCCCTTGGTCTTATAGCTGTTGATCTTCAATAATGTGTCTTTTAATCTTCAAGCGTCATGCACCCTTTTCCTATCCAGAAAATTGAAAAGAAAATGACTTCAACAAAAACGCAAAGTAACTTCAGAGGCCAGAAATACAAGATAACCTCAGTAGTCGCATGATCATTGGAAGCTATATATATGTTGAATCAATTCCAGCTATGAAACTAACACATCAACATCATTCTACATGAGGAACTCCACATTAACAAGACAAAAACTTTGCATCAAATCTCAAGTATGAAAGTTTTGGTGACAACGATTTATGAAGCAACAAATCAAATTAGTTATAGGTGCAATTTCCACGAGAGTAATATAGTAACTAGAACAATAGTGCAGGATCAGCGAAATTATGCACCAGATATGCGGCTCCATGTATATATAAGCACGTCACAACCCATGCCCAAAATCAAAGCACAAATGAAACTATTCCAACAGCCACTAGCAAAATAAAAACAGCAGCAGAAGATGCGAAGAAACAAAGAAAAAATCATCAAACTAATCAGGTAAAGCAAAAGGCTAAGCATGTTGTTTGGAAGGATGAAAACATGAAACAATGGATTTGATATTTCATCTGATGCAGAACTAAGACACAGCAGGTATCCAATATTTAGAATCAATAATAACATAAGGAAACTTACAATTTTAATGAGGTTTTCCATTCCTGAGTCAGAAACTGAACTTTGTGATGCACAATTCGCGTGCACAATGGAACCCTTGGAGCTCTCATTGTTAGCATCCAACTTACCATCCCCCAAAGGGAGTGTCAAGTAAGTTGTTCCTTTGAACATCCATTTATTCCTTTCTTGACTATAATAATCTTCGAACAGCTCACCACACAAAATACATAAACATTGATCTTCGTCAGCAGGAACCATTGGTTCATCTTCAGCGATCGACTCTCCAAACCCATTTAAAAGAGCAGGAGATTCCACCAATGCCGGAGATTCCATAGTCCCTGTGGCCCAATCTCTTGCATCTGCATACCATCTCCTACTCAACATGTTTGTACAATCCGAATCTAATCTCTTTAGAGTATGCCACTCCATGTGTCTATCAAGCTGCTTTTTAAGTTTAAGCTGAAGGCCACATACAACACATTGATGTTGAATGTCATCAAAGAGTGAACTAATTACAGGTGTATGTAGTTCTCGGATAACATCCGGCTTAAACTCCAACCCAATGAGATTTTCCACTTCCACTGTGCTAGACTGCAGGGAGGCAGCAGATCCTTTAGCAGTTGGATGAGGAGTAGAAAATCCTTCTTCAGTGGACAAAGATATAGAAGTGGTGTCTGGAAGAGAAGGAATTGAAGTAGACTTAGGTGTAGTAGTACATATGTTCTGGTTCTGATTCTTATTCTTGTTTTGTGATTGAGCATGTGAAGGCAATGATGTCTCGGATTTGGATGCAGATATCAAACCTTTGGCAACTAATGAACTCAAGAGATTGGAAAGAGGGTTTGCACCCTTATCCAGAACATCTGAATCTTGTGTTGATGTAGAACCAGGAGGCAGTGGATGCTGCTTCTCTTTCCTGGGAGAAACACGGGGGTTAGTCAATGGACTATCGTGCCTCAATGGAGCAGACAAAGGTATAGATGAATCCTCGGATTTAGCATTTTTTCGCACACTAGTTATGCTAGGAATAGGGAGCTGAATACTTGATTTAGGTGGAACTTGCTTAACATCCTGGATATTTTTTGTAGGAAGACCACCAGAGGCAATATTAGATAGAATTCCAGTTTTCATAACAGCAGCCAACAAGCTACTCGTGCTTGATTGTCCAGATGTTTCTATAGTGAGTGAATTTGAGTGGTCAGATGCATCACTTCCTGATGGAGTTCCGTTATTAGAGACAGGCTGCAGATGTGGTTTCTTAATCTGATGAGAAGATTGTACATAACCTCTGTCAGATGGATTTGGCAACTCTTGATGCAGATGCCGTGTTGGAAACAAGGGAGAGGGTGGACGTTGGTGCGTGAGGGACTCTGCAGATAGTGATGGTGACACTCCAAGAGAAGGTAAGCTATGTTGCGGTACCATTCCAGAGGATCCTGATAATCCATGTGCTGAAAATCCAAATTCTGAGTTTGCAATTTGAGATGAACTGGTGGTACGAGGTCTTACTGCTATCTTGGTCAATGAATCTGCATTCACAGCCAGCACACCAGGACTGGCTGAATGACCATCTGAGTGACCAGCAATAAGACCTCCAGAATGCAAATGTCCATCTCCTGAATGTGAATCCTGCAATCGCCAAGGGGAGGACAGATGGTGTCTGAGACCAGATTGCTCTTTCTGTTCAGAAGATAATGAGTCCGAAGAATTTTCTCTATCAAATCTCAAACCAAATTCATGCACACTTTGTGGTCTTCGGAGGTGATTTTCAAAGTCCTGCACTTGAAAATTACAAAGAAAAACAACTGTAATGAGGCATGCAGACAATGAAATTGAGCCTCAATCTAAATTCACCCGTTATATCTATTGCAAAAGAAATCCACAAGTACTAAAATGAATTCCCCACTTCAAAATTATTTACTCTCATGTTAGATCATCAAACTGCAGATATAGGAATTTAAACCTGTAGTTTAAAGTTCAATACGCGTTTACTCATTTATTTTCTCTGTTTCAAAAAATTTAAAAGGAAAAAAGTTTTTTTTCCCCAATATTCTACAGAATTTTACCGATTTCTCTGTATCAACAGGAGTCCACCCTTTTCTGGAGTTACTAGAGAAATTGGCTATATGATTATCTGACACTCTAGAGTGCATTTCCCACATAAACTCTTCTTCTTCTGAGTTCTTCCAGCTAGGGGACATTCCACTGCTGCTAATGCTTTGAGGAGGCTCAAGATGCAAATTAGGAGCCTTGGTTGCTGACAATTTTGGAAGCCCTTGCTTCAGATTCAAACCATTTCTTTGGCCAGATATTGCCCCTGGAATACTGCTGCCAGTATCATACCAAGGTTTATCATGTCCTTGCTCAAGAACTTTCCCAGTTCTTGCACCTCCCATGCTTGAGCTTCTTTGAACATCAGAACCAGATTCATAGTCTCCACATGCTGAACTGATTTTCTTCTCAAGAACAGGATCACCCATGACTTCTTTATGGGATCGTTGGGCATTCTGAAAGACATGACCATAGTATAAGGCCAGGAACGCATTGATTTTCAAAATCAGCACCGAATCAATCATTTACTTACGTGAATTTTGATAGTACCACCCCCCCATGAACGTCCAGAACCAATACTGGCTGATCTTTCCGATCTTTCAACATCTCCACTTGAATTGGTTATATGTAGAGTCATGGAATCAGGTTTTCCCTTTGCCTTGAGATAGAACCACGTCAACAGAGAAATATAATCAATTTTATAGTTAGCCCTATACTCTCTCAACTAATCAAAGACTATAGAAGTTTGTAATGTCCTTGCAAAAGTAAAAAATTCTGATGCGACATATTTCAATGAAACATGCAGTCGACATACATATGTCTGTGCCAATTTATACATCAGCTAAGCTTCTAAGACTAAAACAGGGTATGTATGGTACACCAAACTTAGCAAACAAAACAGGACAACAGCAATTTTAATCGAGAGTTGGAAAATATAGATTTTGGTAGATAGCTCAGAATAGCTTCGGCAATATATTTAAACTTGTATTGCTAAAGGCACTTCAAGACATGGTCATATACCACAGCAGACGAACAAAACTCAGAAGTTCAATCAAAATAAATTCTTGTTTTTACTAAACAGTTATGGTGAGTTGACAATTAATTCCAAATTTCCTTGACTAACCACTTACACTGCTTGACTGCTGAAGACGTTGCCTTTCCAAATACTTGGGGTTTACATGAATGCTATGTGGAGGGCGTTGTGAATGTGAATCTGGCCTAGATGTAGTCAATGTTGACGATGATCCATTAGCAACAGAAGCAAAGCCAAGTTCCCTCTCAATGATCTCAAGCGTCTGAGGAGGGAAGACTCCTTTCCATGTTCCAAAAAGATGCCCCATACTTGAATGAACAGAGGGATCAATGTGCCTATATGCCTTGCAAAATACCTAATATAGAAAAGATACTTGACTATTACCAAGTAATAACAAGTGAAACAACAATACAGACATTGCAGCAATTTGGTCTGCAAAGAGTTACCTAAGATTGTTGATTCATCCAACAAAGGTTACAAAATTTAGGGCGTTAGCAATCCTAGTGAAAAAGGTTGTCAAGTAATAACACCACAGGAATTGTATAACACAGCACACTCGAGTGTAGGATATCCTAAAAGCAACTCAAGCAAATAGATTCCATTACAGGAATTAAAAATCTAACCTCGGGCAGTCTGGCAGCAAAGTATTTTATGTAATCCCTTCCAATATTCTTTACAATGCTGTCTAGAAGATAAAGTGATGGCAGCTTTTGATCACTAGGTACCTGCAAGTTGGTTCATGATTAAATAACCTCAATAGCATAAAGTTTGGCCTCCGAGGGAGAACCATAACAGAAAAATGAACAAGAATCATATTTGCACACGATACCAAAATAAGAACAACACAGCTGCATTTAAAATCATATCATTTTTTCTTTCTTCTAAAAGTTTAGGAGCAACCTGAAACAATTTGAGCACCTCTTTAAACTTAGTATTAAAAGATGACAAGTGAAAGCTTCATATCAACTGCCATCAGTATCATGACCATAGATCTGAAACCATCCATAGTACTTCAAGAAACAACCTTCAAATTAAACTGGAATTTTCAGAACAGACAAACTTCCAACCATTTACGAAGATTACATTCCTTCAGCTGAATTGTAGAACTTGATGCATCTTCAGTTAGGTTGTGAAACAGCAGGATGCAATACGTTCAATTGATAACTCTCAGACCAGAACCTGCCTTTGTATTAGCTTTGAGATACCATGTCCTGAATTCCACCACCTCAACCAAAACAAGGCAAAAGAGAGACGAAAGCTTTGCTCATCCTTTTTTTTTTTTGTGGTCCGATAAAATTACAATTAGGAGATTATAAGCATCTATTAAAATCAAATTGGCAGCTTCAATCACATGCTGGATTTACAGAAACAGCAGCACAAATACAAGGACCAGCTAAGAAACAACGAAACAATAAATTGATTTGGCTTCATAAAAAGTGAATTGCTTGGTGAAAGGTCCTTTTTAGTTGGTATCATCTCTCTTTAATTGTAAGACTTCAGGGAATCAGAACCAATGCCCCAAGTTTGGACGATATTCATGGACAATTCAATGAAATTGATCTCTTTAAAAAAAAAAGAACTCAAATAAACATACAAACAGCAGATACAAGCATGTGATGCTTGATCACACAATATTTTTCATTAAGTTGAAGTTGCAGTATAAACATCTACTATTTACAAACTTAAAATTTGTAATACCACAAAGTTAGGAGCCAAAACCAACAATAGAAATCTAAGACTGAGTTCACCTCAAGAATATTAGCGCAGACAGTAGCAGCAATTGCTTTAGCGGCATGCTGATTCTCGCCGGCGATTATAGTCAAATTCGTGATTATAGGCTTCGAATTAAACGTCAGCTCTGCCAGCGCCGTCTTGTACTGGCTCACCAGCTCCTGGTACGGCGTCGGCTGTGGATGGTACGCAGCAGCGCTTCCGCGGCTAAAATCGTTGCTCTCGGAGTCTCTATCAGTGGACGCAACGCTATACCTAGGCTGCGGAGGAAGCGACGGTCTGGGAGCGAATGGACGACCGTTAGGGTTTGGTTGGTCACTGGAGAAACGGGGTTTCTTGAGACCTGGTTCTCGTGATCTGTCGAAAGATCTACGCGCACTCTCCATTTCCATTACCAGGAAAATATTAAAGAATTGTAAGCAAAACCCTAACCCCAAATCGTTTTCCTCATATGCAATCGTTGATAGTACAAGTGAATCATCGTCAGACACGGATTGAAAATCTGAACTAATGATGAGGATAAATAAACAGGAAAGAGTTACAACAAGAAAGCCAAGAGATTGGAATTACAGAAAAAAGATAATATGAAATGGAAAATTGACAAAAGTTTGCGGAAGTAGAGAAGGGGAGTGACAGACGAGACTGGAGATTAAGATATAGGAATGTAGATTGTAGAGAACAGAAGCTGGTTAGTTCGTCGTCTATTTATTTACTTTTTATTATATAATTATCAGGTTTTCCCGGCATCGGGTTAGGCCGGGGTCGGGACAGGTAGCCACTAGCCTGAGACCTGATTGGGCCTTTTCGGCCCCAGGCCCACTCAAGTTTGAGCCTAATCTATTTTCTATTTTTGAAATTTTTTTATTTTTAAATATACATATATGTATATAATTTTGAAATGAAAACTAAATTCGATTTTAACGAATGTGAATAAAACAAACGTAACTTTTATTTAATTAACACAATTATTTAATGACATAATTTTTTAATAAATGTATATATTAAACGTACATAAAATTTTGAAATGAATAGGTTGAAATTAAATTTATTTTTAAAGGAAATATATATATAAGAAATGCAATATTCCTTTAATTAGCATAATTTCTTAATGAAAAATAAGTTTTTTAATAAATGTATATATTAAACCTACATAAATTTTTAAAAAAATTTGAGTTGAAACAAAATTTATTTTTAATAGAAATAAAAAATATATCTGTAAAATGCAACATTCCTTTAATTAGTATAATTTCTTGATGAAAAATGAGTTTTTTTTATGAATGTATGTATTAAAAGTAAATAAAATTTTGAAATGAATAGGTTGTAACTAAATTCATTTTTAAAGGGAGTGAAAAAAAGATTATATATGAAAATTGCAACATTCGTTTAATTAGCACAATTACTTAATAAAAAAGAGTTTTTTAATGAGTATTATATTAAACGTACATAAAATAATAAAACGAATAAGTTGAATCTAAATTCATTTTTAAAAGAAGTGAACAAAAATCGTATATAGTCATGTTTGACAATCAGCTTATTGTATTAGTTGTTAGCTGATAGCTAATTAATATCAGCTGATTTGACTAGCAGATTGCATTAGCTGTTTGTTAGAAATGTTTGGTAAAATTAGTTGTTTAGTATTAACTGTTTATGTGTAAAATGACCAATGAGGACATAACTTTTAAAAAATTATGAAAACATAAATATTATTTCGTTGAGTATTTTTATAAGAATTTAAATTTTAGATATTTAATTTTACTAAAATTAAGTTTATAACTGTAATAAAAATATAGGATATATAATAATAATAATAATAATAATAATAATTCTCAAATAATAATAATAATTAACAAGTCGATGATTTTTAAGTGTTTGGAAAAGTCAGCTTGAGGAGATTTTGGAAGATTTACACACGAATCATAACTTTCTCTTTTTAAACTGAAAAACCTAAGGGCTACTAGTTGCTTAAGATGAGAAATGAGTTTGAGGGCACAATTGTTTTTGAGTAAGATTTTTATTAGCTTATAGGTTGAAACGTTACTTGGAGGAGCTTTTTAAAAAATAGCTGGTTGGGTTGAATCAGCTAACTCAATCAGCTCCTAACCAAACAAATCAAACAACTAATACTCTTTAATCAGCTGAAATATAGCTTAAACGCTATCTACCAAACACCCCCTATATATGAGAAATGCAACATTCATTTAATTAATACAGTTGCTTAATAAAAAATGAGTTCTTTTAAGAACATATATATTAAACATACATATATAATCTTTTAATATATGAGATTATATATAATTTTTTTAGTTCACTTCCTTATATATGAGAAATGAAACATTCTTTTAATTAAAATAAATGCTTAATGAAAAATGAGCTTTTATATATTAAACGGATATAAAATATTGAAAAGAATAAGTTAAAAACTAAACTCATTTTTAAAGGAAGTGAATATATATATATATATATATATTAAGTTTTTAAATGGATGTATACATTAAACGTAAAATGATAAAATGAATAAACTGAAACTAAATTCTTTTTTAAAGGAAGTGAACCAAAAAAAATTATATATATGAAAAATAAAACATTCCTTTAATTAGCACAATTTTTAATAAAATTGAGTTTTTAAATGAATGCATATATTAAATGTACATAAAATTTTAAAATGAATAAGTTGAAACTATATACAATTTTAAAGGAAGTAAACAAAAAAGAATATATATGAGAAATGCAACATTTCTTTAATTAACATAATTGTTTAATGAAAAATGGGTTTTTAAATGAATATATATTAAATGTGCATAAATTCATTTTTAAAGGAAATGAAAAAATGGTATATTATTAAAACAAAAGAGTATTATCGTGCTAATATTGTCCAAAACAAAAGAGTATCATCGTGTTAATATTATCCAAAAAATTTTAATGATATAATTTACAAAAAAGTCAAAATGAAATTATCAACTAATGTTGGAGCCTTTGAGAGTAGAGACTAAAGAATGGAGAGCAAATACTGAAGTTGAGAATCTACAAAAAAAAAGTATTATTATATCTTCAATTAAATAAACTAATGCAATAGAATGAAAAATAAGTAACTCTAGAAACAAATATTAAAAACAACAAACATATAGTACAAGAAAAGAGATAACTAATCGTCATAATCAGAATTGTCAATAAATTGCACAACTTCATGTGCATGTAGAAACATTATTATGTAAATAATATATAGTAATGTAATAATATTATTAAATGAATATTAAGCATATGATAATAATTAATAAATAATTAAATATATCTTTATCATTGAATATTTTATCGAAATATTTCTTTAGTTGAAATTGAATAACTTGTTATCTCCACATCATTACTTGTGGATGTATTAATACAAAAATAAAAAATAAGATAAGATAATATCACTAAAAAAAGAAAATTTTGATATATATCATAAAGGAAAGAGTTTACCCTTAATAATTGTATCATCTAACCAACTTCAAGCACATATAAGAGCTTCTAGGATAAAGTTGAGCACGATAAGAACTAATAACCTGACTACTAATACTAAAAGTAGACTTTGAAGTAATAGTAGATCATGGAATTGTTAATAGGTTTTGTAATAACTTGCATGATTGAAAAATCACTTTCACGATTCTTCCATTATAGTAATACATCGAACTCTACGTCTTTAACTTTGGTCACACAGTCTTTCGTCAAATATTTGTCCAATTCCACCATACTGTAATAAGTTTAGCCCTTTTTTCTTTTACGAACTGTGTAAATAAGAGAAATAAAATGCTCTTAAAAGATGATCACAAACCTAAACCTGAAGTTGGAGTTAAACTGTATGGATTATTGCGATCCTAATTTTTTGTCCAATTTGAGTTGACAAACATTGAACAAATCATATCATAATTATTTAATGACATCAACATACACTTGAGCCTGCTCATCATACAACACAATATATATATAATTAACCTCATCCTTCTTGTATCTCGAGTCCAACATAAATATGACTGTCATAGTATATCCAACTATATACCAATAAGAATTGAGCTTCTCCATCATCTTCTCTGCTATAACCTGAATCACCTTATTGGAACAATCAGATAAAGTGTTCTTGATCTCATACATATTGCTAAAACAATTGTGCGAAGTTGGATATTTTGTTCCCAAGAATAATTTAGTAGTAGTATAAAATATTTCTAACTCCACACAAAGTTCTTTAACCAACTTTCATTGCTCTTTTAGAGGCAGGTAAGTATATTAATAACCTCTTTGTCTCAGCCTAGTAAACACCTCAATATATTAAAATTTTGACTCCAACATCTTAAAGGCTAAGCTTTATCTACTAGGACAATCTAATACCAATTTCTTCATCCTCATAACGCATAATTATCATACAACATCTTCAAAAATTTTAACTCTTTTGGGTGTTGCACTCCAATATACTACAATATCATGAATCGAATCTACTGCTTCCTTTATCATCTCTAACTTTTCATTTATAATTAAATTCAAAATATGTGCAAAATAATTCATATGTGACAACCTACCACCAACCAACAAGCTCCTAACCCGTAACTAATTATTCACCTTTTCAGCTACATTTGTTGACTATTATGGTATATAACTTGGTGTTGATATTCCAATATGTTAAACACTCAGACCAATACGGTTGCCAACCATTCGTTTATATATGGTGTCAACAAATAAATGAACCTACCATTTACAAATATGAACAAATATCAATCATAACATAATCAAAAAAAATAAATCTATCTCTATTAACCAATATAATTGACCTCAATAGTCTACTGTGTAGAGTCCAATTATTGTCAATATAATGTGTCGTTATCGCCCTATAACTCTTCTTTTAGTTGTTGACTGTTCACATATCTGTTGTGATAGCAATCCATCCTTCAATACTTAACAATATTACAACATTTTAAAATTTCTTTCTTTTGATCCTTGTATATATTTATAATATCTTTTTTCAAGGTATTTTGAGTTAGGATTGTGAAGGCCAATCACATTAAGATGAACAACATTCTAAATCTTTTGTTATAAACTATAGAACCACCAATGACCATATTAGCCATCAAGAACATTAATATGTTGTTGACATAGGTTGTAACAGTCATTTTATTCTTCCCTCTTACTAGGTTAGAGGTAAATAATGTTTTACCTCCTAATACAATCTCTTTTTGTTACACGAATCCAAATGTATCTTTAAATGAGAAGTTTCTCTTTTTAAACTCCTAAACAACATCTTGTAACAATATTTACATTCGGCATTCTCTACTCTGTCCATTGATATAGTCTTATTAAAGTGATTCCAAGCATCAATTTTCAATGGACCTAGACTTCTTTCTTTAGCTGGTACCAAATTAGAAGTATCCACTTATATACTCTTCGGTATCGGATTAAAACTCTCCACTAAAGGAATATATTCTTCCATCTAAAACAATCAATATATACAACTATATATGTTAGTCATAAATATTTGCATGTATACATATTAATGGTAATTTAATAAGTACACACATGAGGGAGAGAGATCAAAAAATTGAAAGACAATATGGGGAGCAATTTAAAGTATATTGGTGAGTTACATGTTTAGTATAAGTCACTATGATTGTGTGACATTATACAAAAGAGTGTATGTGATCGTGTAAATCACTGTGAATGAAATTTCAATATACATGGGCATATATGTTTCATGGACTTACACAATCACATACACACATGCCTGTATACACCAAAATTTCTTCACAACATATATGTGATCGTGTAAGTCCTTGTAAATAAGATTTCATTATACACGGGCATGTATGACTATTGTCTATATTTTCGCAACTTACGCAATCACATGCACAGGTGTGCCTATGACTGTGTAAGTCACTATGAACATGAGCATAAAGCACAATCAAAGAAATTGGTTCGATTGAATCAACTCATCAACTGATTCATTGAATAATAGTCAATGGCAAACATAAATTATTTCAATTCAATGTCCATAGAAACTTGAAAGCTACATGAAGGACAAAGATGATACTTGGTAGGCTACTGGGATACGACCTGGGAGGTAACACCTAGTGGAGATGAAAAAAAAGACGATGATGACTAGTCTGGGAGTTGGGAGTGAGACAGTGGGAGACTGAAAAACAAGAGTAGACGATGTCAAGGAAGGGCTGGGTGTCTCACAGTGAAGATGAAGAAGAATGAAGAATGTTGGTTTATTTAACCTATAGCAAAGGTATAAAAGGCATCGTTTTGTTATAGGTTAAAACATAATTTGTCACATAACGTGACGTATGAGATTAAAATCACATCCTTGTAGGATAACATAGTTTTGCAAGTTGTTTAATTCTGCCAAATCCTGAGTCAGAAGTTGACCTGCCCTGAGGCCCAATTTAAAGCTTGGGGCCTAGCTCGAAGCTTACGGGCTGAGCCAAAGCTTATCTCTTATCCCTAATCTTATCTACATCTACTAATAAGTTGTCTTTTCCTTGTAAATAATTTATTATTAATCCAATTGAATGAAAATTATCCAAAAATGATTTTAAACTAAATAATAACATACAATGTCTTAAGATTAGTATCGTACCGGCTGAAGAACGATACAAAATTCAATCATTTGAAACCGGATGGATATTTAAAATATCGGTCAAATATTGATTAATACTCTAAAGTTTAAAAAAATTCAAGAATTTGTTTGTAAAAATAAAAAAATAAAACCAACCCCTCCCCTCTTTTAATGTCTGCCTCTCATTTTTCTCTCTCTCTCTCTCTCCTCTCTTACCCACCATCCCCCGACCCAACTCTCATTTCCCGCCTCACACAAATAGTCGGTAGCCACCACTGCCCCGCAAGTGTGCTATCACCCACCATCGAACCATCGCAGCCCTCACCTGCATTCGTCGCAATCAGTAGCCTCCTCGCAACCACGGTAACCCGCCATAGCTCCCCCTCAACCAACATCCTCCTCGTAGCCCCCACTCGTAGCTACTACAGCCAACAGTTTCCCTGCAAGATCCGAAGCCTCATAACTCCTCTATGTGCTTTGTTCACTTCCCACAATTCTGAAACTCATAAAACTAAACACAAATCGCAAAAGGATGCATTTTGTCTCAACTCTTAGTGTGCAACAATTCACCAACAATGGATTGAGATAGAAACTGAATCTCATTAATATGACAAAAATAGAGTAATACGAAATCAACGAATGTAAAAGGAATCAAGTGGCCAAGAGACGATTTGTATTGATATTACAAATTCAATACATGACCCATGATTAAGAACAGATACAGCAGAGAGAAGAAGAGAGAATCACAATTCCATAATCATAAAGTCTACTCTAGCTGTGTGAATCCTTGTCTCTTATAGCCATTGGCAATCAATTGCCTGTCCAAGTTTGCCCACGGTGTGCCACTGAATTGCCTCGTTGTGCCAAGTGTCCAATTTGTTGTAACAAACTGATGCCTTTATTCCCATTGTAGCTGAAATATAAAATAGCAAAATATTAATACTAAAACGTAATACGACATGCCGCAGAACACCAACTCTCAGTCTTCTGATTCAAACATTCCACTCCGTATCAATACCCGCCGCTTTAAATTTTCCTTGTCCCTAAGGAAAAATCTAGAAAACGGGCTCGTATGACATCCACAAATTCCCACGTTGCTTCATATGCTTCATGTTGTTGCCACTGGATGAGTACCTAAGTAGCAGCTGCTGATCCTCTTTTCACAGTGCGCCTATCCAAGACCTTGTTAGGTAGTAACAGAGATGTAGGTAATTGCATAGGAGGCAGGGCAGTAGGAGATAAATGCTTAGAAGTAGCTGCACGAAGTTGTGACACACGAAACACTGGATGTATGAGTGAATGAGGAGGTAATGCGAGTTTGTAAGCAACAGGACCAATGCGATCCACAATCTTATATGGACCATAATACTTAGGAGCTAACTTAGGAATCTCTCTATGAACAACTGAATTCTGTTTGTAAGGGTGAAGTTTCACATAAACCAAGTCTCCAATAGCAAATTGGCGGTCAGACCTATGTTTATTGGCTTGCTGCTTCATACGATTCTGAGCTAATACAATATTATGTTTGAGAACTTCAATCACATCAGTCCGATCTCTCAACTGGACATCAACAGCCTCTATCGAACTATCTCCTGGAAAATAAGGTAAGTGCAGAGGAGGACTAACACCATATAGTGCCTGGAAAGGTGTGGTCTTGATAGAAGAATGATGAGTTGTGATGTACCAAAATTCTGCTAAGGGCAACCACGACGACCAACTTCGTGGAATATCACCAGCCATGCAACGTAAGTAACATTCGAGACATCGATTGACCACTTCTGATTGACCGTCCGTTTGAGGATGCAACGCGGTAGAATGATGTAAAGCCACTCCTTAAAGCTTGAAAAATTCTTGCCAAAATTGGCTAAGGAACACGGGGTCGCGATCAGACACAATAGTCGAGGGCAGTCTATGAAGCTTAAACACACCATCCATGAAGAGCTGCGCTACATCTTTTGCTGTAAAAGGATGACCCAGCGCCAAGAAATGGCCATATTTGGTGAGTCTATCAACTACTACAAATATGGTATCTTTGCCTTTAGACTTCGATAACCCCGTAATGAAGTCCATAGAGATATCGGAGAAGATAGTAGTAGGCACTGGTAAAGGTTGCAATAGACGCGGACTGGGCGAATTATCACTTTTGTACCTCTGACAAATTGGGCAATTGCGAATGATTTCCCGTACCACCTTCCAAAGTCCCCGCCAATGAAACAGGGCCGAAACACGTTGATAAGTAGCATGAATTCCAGAATGACCCCCAACTGCTGAACTATGGTATAATTCCACCAACTTTTCACGAAGTAATTGATTATTGCCCACAACCAGCTTACCTTTGCGTCTGAGCTGTCCTTGCACTAAGGCATAATGTCTCACTTGGTCTCTAGCTTGCAACTTAGTCAATATGTCTAATAGATGTGGGTCAGATTGCCACGAAGCCTGCACTTCCTTAAAAATGTCTCCATGTGTGAGATTAATAGCATACAAGGTAATCTCATCAGCGGAAACACGTGAGAGTGAGTCTGCAGCCTGATTAATCTTGCCCGGTTTATACTGAATTTCATAGTCGTATGCCATAAGTTTGGCAAGCCACGTATATTGACTTGGAGTTGTGAGCTTCTGATCAAATAAATGCTTGAATGCTTGATGATCAGTACGGATAATAAAATGACGACCCACTAAATACGAATGCCACTTCTTCACTGCAAATAAAATAGCAAATAACTCTTTGTCGTAAACCGATAAAGCTTGGTGTTTTGCCGAAAGAGTTTTGCTAATATATGCCAATGGGTGGTGTTGTTGAATGAGGACAGCCCCAATTCCCACTCCTGATGCATCGGTCTCAACAATAAATGGAAGGGAATAATCTGGCAAGGTTAGGACAGGAGCAGAAATTAATGCCTGCTTCAAAGCTTGAAATGAATTCTCTTGTTCATCTGTCCAAGTAAAGGATATGTTAGATTTCAAAAGCTGAGTAAGTGGAAAACTAAGCTTCGCATAATTCCGAATAAATCTTCGGTGTAGCCCGAAAGACCCAAAAAGCCTCTAAGTTGTTTGACGTTTTTTGGTGATGGCCACTCCTGAACTGCCTTTACTTTTTTCGGATCAGTTGATACGCCCTTTTGCGATATAACATGGCCCAAGTAATCCACGTGATGAACACCAAATTGGCACTTACTCAATTTCACATATAACCGATGATCCTGCAAAGTTTTCAAAACCAAGTGCAGATGCTCTAGGGCTGCGTCAAGCCCCTACTGTAAATAAGTATATCATCAAAGAATACCATAACAAACTTCCTAAAAAATGGCTGAAATACCGTATTCATGAGACTTTGAAATGTGGAAGGAGCATTTGTGAGCCCAAAGGGCATTACAAGATACTCAAAGTGACCCATATGGGTTCGAAACGCTGTCTTCGGAATGTCGTCAGGATGCATTCGGATTTGATGGTATCCGGAACGCAAATTAAGCTTTGAAAATATATCCGCCCTTCCCAATTCTTCCAGTAACTCCTCAATGACTGGAATAGGAAAAGTGTCTTTAATCGTCAACTGATTCAAGGCGCGATAATCCACACACATTCTCCACCCATTATCTTTTTTCTTCACAAGGACGACCGGAGAAGCAAAAGGGCTTTGGCTATGTCGTATAACTCCAGCTGAAAGAAGTTCCTCCGTCATTTGCTCTATCACGTCTTTTTGCAAGGCGTTATGGCGATATGGCCGAATTTTCACCGGGGCAGCTCCATCGCGTAATGTAATCCTGTGATCATGAGAACGTAATGGTGGCAATGTTTTAGGTTCAGAAAAAACTTGACAAAAGTGTTCTAACACCTGGGAAAGAGCCGGAGGCAAATTAGTTGTAATTCCCCCCAGCGTCTCATGCTTTGGTGTTGTTGCCATTGCCTGCGTTGCATAGCACTGTAGCACAGCCAACTGAGGATGTCTCTCCAGCATCTGGTCCATAGTGGAGTGGTCTACCATGGTGAATTCATTGTTGGAGATAGCCTGAAGTTTGCACACTTCCCCTGCATTCACGAACTGCATTCTTAGTTTCCTGAAATCCCATTGAATGACGCCTAAGCCAACCAACCATTGGATTCCAAGAATGAGATCATAGCTGTCGAGTGGTAAAATGAGAGCATCTGTTTTGAACGTGCGCCCTTGCATCCTCCATTCAAGATTCCTGCAAACATATTCACAAACCATATAATTTCCATTAGCTGCAGCTACATTGATCTTGTTAATTGGCTCCAACACACATCCTAGTTTCTCTGCAATTCTTTGATTCAAAAAATTATGAGAGCTGCCCGAATCAATGAGAATAGAAATCGGATGTGTATGAATGGCTCCCTGAACACGCATAGTGTGATATGTAACAATTCCCATTAAGGCATGTAACGAGATCTGAGGTTCTGGCCATTCCTCGACGCCTAATTCCTCCTTTGCAATAGCCAACTCATCATCATCCATGTCGCCATCAATATTTAATACATAGAGCTGCTTCTTTTGGCAACTGTGACCAGGAGAAAAACGTTCATCACACCAAAAACATAATCCCTTGGAGCGCTTCTCTTCCATCTCCTTAGCAGTGAGTGTTTTGACAGGCCTTCGATTATGAAAAGTGGGTGGTGGTAATAGTGGGGGTGTTTTAGTCGTATCTGCAAGTTTTTGAGGGTTAATAGTAGTTTTAATGGTTGTGGGTGTATGAGTATGATGTATGGAATTGTTAGACTTAGTGAATCGGGTAATAGTAGCAGCATTGGTTAAAGGCCGAGATTGCCATAACTGCTCCTGCACCTTGGCTAACCCGTACGCCTCCTGTAATGTCTGTGGCTTAAACAGCCTAACCGACAGCTCCACCTCCTCCTGCAAGCCCCCTAGAAAATGGCTTACAGCCTGAGCTTCAGTTAAATCCGCCTTACTTAATAATGTGTCAAACAACTCCATGTACTCCTGTAAGGTTCCAGTCTGCTTCAACTTTTTAATCGCTGCCAATGGATCTTCCATAGCCTTATCATGAAAACGAACTAACAAGATTTTAGAAAAATCAGTCCACAGTTGAATCCGACCACAAACCTTCTCATACGCCTTGTACCAGGACATCGCCTTTCCGGTAAAATGAATACTAGCCATCTTCACGCGCGAGTTTTCTGGAGTATTATCCAGATCGAAAAACTGTTCAGCTTTGAAAATCCAGTCAGCAACATCTTCTCCATCAAATTTGGGAAACTCCAGTTTAGCATAGTGGTGAGAAATTGCATTAAGTCCTGTTCCATTGAAATGTGAAGTCGTGTGCGTGTTGGAAGCAGCCCCGTCAGTCTGATCATGACCGTGTGCACCCTTCGACATATTAAGGATTAAACGTCGTAAGTCTTCCAATTGTGCAGTGGTTTTCTTCTGATTGTCTTCAATAATGTCAAGCCGTGTTTCCACGATTGACATTGGATTGGAATCCTCAGTAGCGGGTTTAGGTGGGTTAAAAGTGGTAGATTGCGAACGTGTGTGAGCCATTACGATCCCAGGGACCGCTCTGATACCAATTAATATGACAAAAACAGAGTAATACGAAATCAACGAATGTAAAAGGAATCAAGTGGCCAAGAGACGATTTGTATTGATATTACAAATTCAAT
>JAOTAY010000005.1:39563872-39577628 GCA_025629805.1 Erythroxylum baracoense
GCAATAAACAGAAAATCCTATACATATTGCATAATTAATATCAACACTTGGTTCAACGGCAGAACTCTACACATCACAAAATTCAAACAGCACAAACATGATTATTTAGTTAAGAGATAAACAAAAAGAATCGCCTTTTGGCCAAGTAACAGTTCTAAACAGTAACATATTCATGACAAGAGGAGACACTAGAAATATTGTAAATTGCATAGGGCTGCATAAACAGCCATGCCAAGTTGATAATGGCAAGAAACTAATTGGGATTGGATAGGGTTTGGACGATGTCCAGTTCTCCATCCATGTGACATATCGATAAACATCCAACTGCCTACATTGGAAAACAACTTAAGGGTGCTGCGACATCCATAAGTATACACAGGAACCTTGTAAGAAATTTTATTTTTGGATATTTCATCCTAGATGGAGCTCCAGTTTAATCCCAAGATTTCACTTCTGAGGCATCAAACAATCATTAAACAGGCGATGACGGAGATCTATAACGAGCCAAATTTGGAGTCAACTGACTAACCTTTACTGTGTACTTCTTGTCAACCAAAAGATTTGGAGACTTTAAATCTCTATGGACAATAGGAGGATTTCGTTTGTGAAGATAATTCATGCCTTTTGCCTGTGAGAGTTCAAAGCACCTTGATTAGTTTTGAAAGATAAAACAAAAAGCTCTTGGCAAGCTAAAATCAAAGCAAAGGTAGTGAGCATATAAGCAAAAATGCATACCACATCATAAGCCATATTCATACGTCGTCTTTCATCTAACGCCTCTCTTGCACCAGGCTTATGCAACAGCCTAAACAAGCTACCTCTGAATGACAAACCAGATTTAATCAAACCACAAAAGTTAAAAGTTTTTAAATATCTAGCAAAAAAATTGGAAGATGGGGATTCTCTCTAAACTCCGTGCTTGAGAGAAACAGAACAAAAGGAATGTCACAAGGGAAAGAACCCGACCTTGATAAATATTCTGTCACTATGGACAAATTTGGGGGCTGCGTTACTGCACCCATGAAAAGAACAATATTTGGATGCCGAACACGCTTCATTATTGCAACCTAACAAGCAAAAGAAACAACTATACATATGAGAATAAAAAGCAAGGTGTTGTCAAAAGTTCATGTGAAATTTTATCAAACTCACAGTGAACACTCACCTCTCTCAAAAATTCTTTGAACCCTTCTGCATGAAACTCTTGCTCCATGAGAATTTTCACAGCAACTTCCTGTGGTTAAGATTATTATCGAGAAAAGAATAAGGATAAGGAGGTTAAAGAAGAGGAAGAGGCAGTGCAAAGAACATTGTAACTCAATCAGTTAAAAAATCTTGAGAAAACTTAAGTATGCTAAAACATAGTTAAGCTAATTGTACTGGAAGCTAAAATAACACGATTTACTATTATAAAACTCAACAATAAGACATTGATAGATCATACAAATGAATGATCAAACATAAAAGACTTCTATGCAAAAAATAGAACCAAACTTCACTCTCATAAAACCAACAAATCCCTAGAAAAATCCATAACATTTCTACTAATCAGGTATAGTAGTTGCCATTCTAGCAATTAGGACTATAGCACCAAACATTAAGACCTATATTCAATAAAACTAGTCACAACCTGTTACTGGGCAAGTTAAGTTGCAAACAAATGGTAAACACGGCGCTCTAAACATTCAGAATCTCCAAGGCCAGATTAAGGCAATTTCTTGAACATAATTCATCTATAGTGCACTATGGTAAATAATCGATTGACACATAAATTCAGTGACGTAGACTTCACCTTCATATCTCCTTGACTGGCAATTTTCACCACTAAATGCACAATCACAATTTCCATAAGTTTTCGCATTTATTGTTAAATTTCACACTGAAAGCAAAAAGGAAACAAAGAGATGTGTGACATGTCTTCAAAGACAATGTTTATGATAAGAGAGGCAGCTTACCGAGCCATGCCATTCAGCACGGTGGACTGTTCCAAAGGAACCTAACAAGAAAAACCAATTCAATGTCAATCACCATGCCACAAGGAACAACTATTAGCTAATATATAGCTAGTAGGTATTACTGTTTCTCTCAAAGAAGTGGCATAAACCAGAAATACTCTACCTGCTCCAATTCTCTCTTTCAAAATAAGATCACTCCAAGGGATGTCCAAATCTTCCACATCATGTGAAAGTTCTTTACTTTGTTTACTAGATACCAATTGACTACTGTCAAAAAACCTCGAATCTTTACTAGTTTTCACCATCTCGTATGATAAAAGTGGTTGGACATCCCTGTGCCCAGTGGGTGGGATATGCTTTGCAGGGATTGGGTCTTTGGTCATGTTTATTGATTGTTTAGCATTATGCGAAGGATTATATGGTTTGGAAAGTTGGGAATCTCTTTCTTGTTGAACAATATTACTTCTTTCATTGCCTGCCAGGTCAACTGGTTGAGAATACATAGAAATTCCAGAATCTTCTTCAGTAACAGCACCTGGAAAAACACAACAAAACAGCAGTTATTATTGAAATCTTACATTACAATAGCCTAAACACCTGAAGAGATGAAGTAAAAGATCAAAACAAGAAATCAAACAAAGTGCATATATAATATTAGAGTTTTCTTGCACGGAATGAGCAAGGAAAAAAACTGTTTAACACTTGCACTACTACATCAGTCTTCTCTACCAATGTGAGCCATGATCTAATTAATTCATTATTTTAAGCATTCAAAAATAAAAGAAGCATCAATCTTCTTCACAATCCAAATGCATAATGAGAACAAAGGGACCAAACTGCAATAAAGCAAATCTTGAGTTTCAACTGGCATCTCAGCTGTTATTAAATATGACAACTTGTGGAGACAACTGAAAGGTCAATAGTTGAGACCTTGAAATGTGAGTTACACTAAAATCCGATAGAGTGGGGTGGGGGTTCTTCTAGAGCATTGCACTTGCTATGAATTGCCAAATGAGGCACTTCCGAAGTGGCAAGATCAAAAAGAAATCAAATACCCGAAGTGATACAGCTAGAGATATGTATAAAGCTTGTCTATTTTAGTTCTCTTTCTTATACTTCTGTTTGTAATGTCAATCTATAGCATTCTGAAACAAACATTTCAACCCATCAGTTGCAGGAGGTTTAACAAATTCCAGAAACAGTAAAGGAGTTAGTATCATTGAAATAGAAGCAAGGAGATGGATTGGTATGCAAAGAATCAATTAAAAGAGGACTCAACTTTCATACCATGCTTTGGAACATGTGAAACTAGAAACAATGTAGGCACCAGCAACTACAAAGCATACACAGAAGCAGAAGATAAAGACAATAAATGGAAGAAGAATTAACTAGAGACAAGCCAAAGAAGGAGTCACGTGGGTTGGCCTGTTGATGCATTACCTGTTGAAGTATTATCAAAGACAAGATTGAGTGACTGACAGTCCGAAAAATACTGTTTGGCCATTGACCTGTAATCAACGGTAGGTTCAGCTGATTTCATTCGGGGATAGCGCAATGGTGAAGAAATTGAGATGGAAGAAGGACCATTGAGCGAGGAGTTGGGCTCGCATAAACAGCCTGGCTTCCCTACTAGGTCAATTAGATATTCTCTGGAATGGGAGAAATACACTTTGTAAGATGTCTTTGATAGATTCTGGCTACAAGAATCAAACAACTAGAGACTACTGGTACAGCTCGAATTACATTACAGTGCACTGGGAAAACAATTAAGTAAAAAATTTTAATACTGAGAGTCTAAATGTTGAAAAAAAATTTATTTTTTAGCTCCCTGCAAAAGCTATCAAGACACATGTTCAACAAATGTAAAGTTTACCTGCTACTGCTACACACTTGAAACAAAATTTTAGTTGATCAAGAAGATAGAGACTTTCAAATTCAAAATGATGCTACAGCTTAAGTATTTGGGAAATCCAAACACAACCGTATCACTTTGGTAAACATTGGATTGAAGACAACAATACCCAGAGTTGAAAAGTAAGCAGTATCGCTCTGCTTCTCATATAGACTACTAAACAACATTTGACCATTTGTTTCAATTCTTCCATATATAACCAACAGATATCTTAAAAGCTAAGAAAGAATACCTTTCAAGACCAAAACGTACAAGACATGAGGTAGCATCGTCTCTTCTGCAATATCTGCACCCCTTTGCGATTCGACAAGGTAGATCAATGATATCAGCTAGAACCTAGACAAGATCACACAGTTCACCATTAACTCTCTTTTCTTCCAAGGAAGAAAAAGATAAGCTACATAAGACAGAGTATCGAATCTGTTCGAGCTACTAAAAGAAATCTGTTACACTCTTGGCATCTCAAAATACTAGGATTCACCCAAAAGTTTAAACAGCAAAGCAGAAAACCAATTAGCAATTACAAAACACCAAGATAGAATCTACCTTAAATAGTAAACATCGATGTCTACATAAGCCAATGGAAAGGCTGCCTATAGGGACCACAACGGATCCTAAACAATCTTTTACATCATGACTACGTTCCCTCCATATCAACAGTAAATCTTCTTCCACAGAAGCTGATCCCCTTTTGGTAACAACAAAAAAATATGATAAACAAAGTATTATATATCAATTGCAATATAAAAACCACTTCAACCTGCTCCAATAGGAATATTACTTACCCCATGCGATTGCATACAAGCTTTGCCAGCTGATCAACTACCTCTTTTGATGTTATGCAGCTGGAAGAAATGTTATGAACTCTATTTTGAAGTTCCTTCAAGCCTGGATCACTACGTCGATCAATCAAAACCACTTCCAGTGAAGAACCATCACTCGGATTCACAGATTTCAGAGACTCAATCGATGGGATGCGACCATTCTCTTGAAGATCAGTGCACACCGTCCACACATATGGATCCATTCCATGAATCAGGTAAAAACCATCAGGAATTTTGTCAAAGTATGACAAGCAACCATTCACCTGATGCATGTTGAGTATATAAGACAAATTAAGAACTCCAGAAGAAAACAATTTTAACATGAGAACATGCAACCCCCTCTAACCTAGAAACAGAGAATACCATACAAAGCTACACTGATTTGACACTAAAATCTAAAATCAACAACTTGCAAAGCCAATCATGAGCCCAAAACGTTTTCCTATCAAATACCATGATTTTTGCTGACTTTAAAATAATGTGTTGTTGGTATCCACACTAACACTTGAAGGATCGTAAAAAAAAACCTGGCTAAATCCAATGAAATTCCCCGCCATGAAACTTTTTGAAACAATCCTTTGGTCATTTGTAACTCCATTACAGCCTGACTTTCATATTTTCTACTCAAGTCAAGGGAATTTTAAGTGCAATTAGTTCCACAGATCACAATGTCAATGAAGAGGAGTTAAATACCCAAGGTAGCATATTACATCATCTCCAGTTCCCTGTGCCAATTGTTTAATAATGAATAACATTACTTGTGGACCCATTGGTTTCTTCCACCAGTCCCTTTATTCTCTCAACAATCTATGGCCTTCCACTTATAAATTTGCCTCTTATCTCTCTATTCAAAGCATTGTGCATGACAGCACTTGTCCTTATAGAACTATGCTAAGAACCAGATGGAAAGAGAAACCCTACTTGGTTGCTAATATAGTATACTACCATGACAAGGATTCAATGTAAATAAAGGTAATGAAACAGAAATGGGAAAAATCACAGTAATAAGTTATTAATCTTTTTAAACCTTGCCTGTCAGGTACCCTTGAGGAAATTAAGTCCTAACTTAACTATGCTATTATTTATGTGGGCTTCTCAAGAAAAAGAAAGGTAGAAATAATATAGATAAAAGTTCTTAACTTGAGCAATTAATTCCATATTCAGTAATAAGGATCATAAGGATGAGAAAGGAGGGCATGGGCCTTTCTTTCCTACATAAGAAATTTTGCTATACAATTTTCATCAAAACTATTAGCAAAACAACCGCATGATTTCAAAAGCAACAAATGTGAAATCAACAAAAATAAATTCCTCAAAAAGATACCAGTTGGTACATTCAATTCCTGTTATATCAGTAACCCCACTAGTAATGATCATCTAGAGAAACAATTTTACTATGCATCAGCACTGTCACGTATTTCTTAGAGACGAATAATAAGACATCAAATTTGAAAAAGTACTATAATTTTGCCAAGTCCGTCAATTTCAATCATCGAACTACCAACAAAATTACAACGGACATTCCTCCACAAACTATGACAACTACTTTGCAAGTAAAGTTGGACGGATGTTGTTCTCCGCCTCAATTAAAACGCATACATGTGGAAGCCAGCAACCAGAAAGTATGGAAGTGAGCATCAATAATTATTACCGTCGACAAAACAAGCATATTAAGCCTGTCAAGTGAATTCATATGCCAGTATCATAAGTAATTCATATTCAAGGATTTAAAATTAACTTGTCAAGACACGTCTATCTCTACACCATATAACTATGAAAATCTGCGCACTTGGATTTCTTTTAGACGCACGCACGCAGTCAAAGGCAGAAAATAACACGACGATAATGCCAAGTACGAAAATTAGAAATAATAATCGCACCCAAAACCTATGAGACATCGCCTCCGGAGAATTAGAGCTAGAGGAGCGCAGCGCAGATTCATCAGGAACCGGATCCAGAAAATTCGGATCATCAGCACAAGTTGCTTCGGACGACAACCGCAACGCCAAAGCCAGCTGCAACTGATAACTCTCCTCCGTCTGCTGCGCCCAGCTCTTTCCAGAAGAACCCGTCCCCGAAAAGGCGGTACTATCCCCCGCCCTGGCCCTAATCAAATTGCCGTCCTCATGCATGTAACCGCCGAACGCTTCAATCTCAGTTCCTCCGGCCGTTGACAGAGTGGGAGGATAATACTCCCCAGACAACGAGCTCTCTCCAAAGCTACTCCCACTCGATTGCCGCTGCAGTCCGATCGAAGACGAGTATAAGTTCAAGTTCCCAATCCGATTGTTACTAGACTGTTGATTCGGCCTATGATCGGACTCCCAATCAAAGCCTCTCTCTGACTTGAGCTTACTATTCTTTGACTCGCCAGAAATGGACGATTCATAGTACTGCGGCGGGTCTAACTGTTCGTCAGGGAACTGACTGAGAAGCTTGTAGTTGGATCTCCGACCAGGCATTTCCATGTGAGATCTCCGATTTGAAGACTTTTGCTCTTAGCTAAAAAAGAAGCGTAAAAACCCTAGAAGAACCGCCATTAAAATAGAGAGAGAGAGAGGGGGGGTGAGGAGGAATACGGAGGTCTGGTAAAGGTGAGCTGAACCTGATGGAATGAGTCTCTCTCTAGAATTGTTTTTCCACTTTTTTTCTCTCTCTCTAGAATTCTATTGTCGGAGAGCGAAAGCGGTGCGGTTTTATTCGGTGGCGTAATCGTAATATCAAACAGAATTTCCTTTTTATGTTTTTAATTAAAGTTTTTGGGAAATGGTTCCTTTCCTCCGGTATTGGTTGACACATTTAATTGCTGAAGGCTTATTGGGTTTGCTAAACAGAGAGTGACTGCTACGTTTCCTGAAATTTCTGAGTCTGCTGTTGTTGTTTGGCAGATTCAATAAATTAAACGGTCCAATCCTTTCTTTTTAACCTTTTAAACATTTATTTTAACACGTAACATTTTTGGATTATTCATGACGTCAGAACATCTCATCTTCTTAAATTTCCAACAATATGTGCTCTCTTTTGCACTTTCGGTATTAATTAATAAAATTTCCTAAATTAGTCAATAACATCAGCCAGTCCAAAGCAATGGAAATGGAATACCCGTACAAAAATATTATTCTCTTTCGTTTTTCAACTCAAGTTTCTAATTTGGAAAAGCATAAACTATACTCTTAAAAATTCGTGCCTTGGAAAATACCAACTTGTGAACTGCATTATTAGAAAACAAGTTGAGTGGCCAACTGACGTTCCATTGTCAGAATTTAACATTATTTGCTAGTGGGTTCTCTGTACTCAACTGTTAATTTGTATCAACTTTATTTTATATAATTTTATTTATATATTTTTTTAAAATTTTATATATTTATGTGAATGAGTAGAATTAGTCGTTCCATTATTAGATCTAAAAAGTCGCCAGCAAAGTAATTTGCTTGTAGGTACAAGTCTACATAGTAAATACGACTAACGTTGAATACTGTAAGAGTCTCACTATCGTGGTAAATACTTTATGAAGTGCTACCTTTACATTTACTCTTTCTATAGTCGCATTTGCATGCCATTATCAGGAAACTTGGACGCGTAAGACTTAAGACTGCTTGGTCGGTTATCAGGAAACTTTTCTTATTTCCTCGTTTTGTTACTAATATAAAATTTTGTTATATTTTAAAAACTTAAATATTAAAAATAAATTAATTTTTATAAATAACTAATTTTAATCAATTTCTTATAAAATATTGATTGATAAAAATTGAATATGTTTTATTTAAAAAATAAGAAATATTTTTTGTATAAAAATTATTTATTTAGATTAAAAATAATTTACTTTAGTAAAAAAAATTTATATTTATAATATGATATTAAACTAAACATCCTAACTAAATTTTAAATTATTATGTAACAATAATAAATAAAATGATCAATTTTTTATTTTATTTATATTTTATATTTTAGTAAATAATTTATATTTAAATTAATAATTGCATCTCATTACTTATATCAAAAGGTTTAAATAAATATTTTATATAAAACATAATTTATTTTATTAGTACTTAATGATTTATTACATTTTAATTATAATTAATAATATATTAATTATTTTAAAACAATAGCCATTTAAATTTTTATTTTATTATATACTGATAATAATAAGTAAATAAGACGGTTAACATATTACAATAATTTATAATTATGTGACAAATTTATATTATAATAAAATAAATATTATTATATTTGTAATATAAGTAATGATATATAAATAGGTTAAATTAATATATTAATATATTTTAAATGATAAAAATTACTAGAGAGACTAAGGAATAACTTATAACTTATCACAAAATATAATAAATTTCTACGAGATTTTTAAATTACAATAGGTTTTCAGTTATAGAGGTTGGTAGCCATTTGTCTGCTAAGAATATTTACTATATTTTTATTTTCTAAATTTATGTATTTGAAGATATCTAAATTCAAAATATTTTTATTAAATAATTATCAAACTTAAAAATAAAATTTTAAATATTTTGTTTTAAAATTAAACCTTAATTTAATTACGAGTTAGTAATTAGTATTAAATAATATATATTTAGTTAATAATATAAATCAATTACAAAAAAGATAAACCAAGAATCAACATTAGTTTTCTAATTTTTTATAAATTATGAAAACAATAAGAAATAAAAACTAAAATTAGAAATTACAAAATTTTTACTGAACTTAAAAAAGAAAGCAAAAAAAAGAAAAAATAAAAATAGAACCAGATAAACTCTTAAGTCAACATTATTTGTTAATATATTGTGCATAAATTCCAAATATAACATCCAAAAATGTTAATTTGTTCGAGTTTGAAGCTCAGTCTAGTAAATTATAACCTTACATGTAAATAAATTGAATTTCATTTTTCGAGTATACCATTGACAATTAGAAGATAATATATTGTATTTTATTCAATAAATAAAAGAGTGATGCTTGGTAAATCGATTGTGTCAATTTTTATGACATAAAAGAGTATCTATTTGAAAAATTTTATGAAAAATAATTTGTATCATTTAAGAACATGATAATAGTTATTTAATAAATAAAATTAAATACCTTATTGAAATAGTATTTAATATCTATTTCAAAGTTAAAGAATTTAAATTATATTAGGTCATTTTATTATATTTTATTCATTGAATTTCGTAAAAATGTGTAATAAGCAAAATAATAATTATGGTTTAATTTATATGATATTAATATTACCTATCTAATTTAATAGTATATCAATTCACACTTTTTATAAATATTATGAAAAAAAACTTTTACATTATTATGTTTAACAAAACTCCTATTACAATACTCCATCAAATTCAAATTCCTTCTTATAATGTGACAATGCACTAGAACGGCATTTTTTTATTAAGGAAGCTTGTAAAAGGAAAGTGAGCAGGAATAAGATGTTAAGGGTGATGTATATATGTAAAGATGTTGGGTCAAGTAATACAAATATGTAGACGTATGTAGAGTGCAGCACTAGTGGACACTGAGAAAAATTAATTGAGTTAAAGAGTGTGATGCCAGAATATGACATACACACAGCGAGCAAATGAACCTAAATGATGAGACACAAAGGCTTACATATTTGACAATTGTTGCTGCTCATATTGATATTTGACCATTTATATAATCACAACAACAACAACATTCTGTCATTGAAAATCTCGCTGATATGCAAGATTTGAGAAAGTTCAAAAGCACAAAGTTTTATTCCTATTTAGTAGAAAAGTTGTTTTTGATAGATCTAAAAAAAAGTTTTATGAAAAACAGTTTGAAGAAATCAGTAGACAAATACAAAAAGAAAAATTGCATAAAATAAGAATAAAAGTAGGTAAATAAATAAGCAAATAAGAAAGAATTAAGCAAGCAAACAAACACAATTAACAATGAAATAAATAAATAAAATAACTAAAGGAACAATTACATAAACAAAGGTATTAAAGCTAATAAAAAGACACGAGAATCAAAAGACAAGGTTCAAAAGGCCTATGAAAAAAGAATGACTTCTTTATACAGGGTCTCATCATATCCTGGTTTGTAAAAGTTTTTTAATGAAGGTTAAATCCTTGGTAAGCTCTAGTAGGATATATCTTTCCTTATCACAACTACCTAATTCTTGCTGGCTCTTCCTCTTATTTTCTTACAGTCCTCAAGTATAATCTTCTCGCATCTTCTTATTGAGACGTTAAGATGTCTTCTCTTAAAATGTTTGAACCATCCAAGCTTTTCTCTCTCATTATACTATTGATATTAGCCACCCAAACTTGTCTTTTACCACTTCATTTTTGACTTTGTATCTTTTTGTAAGGTTGCATATACAACAGAGCATCCTTATCTCCGTTACTATTAACTTATGATTATGTGCCTGTTTGACGGGCCAACATGCTAACCTATAGAGCATGATCAAGCTAATTGCTAAACAATTGAATTTACCTTTAACTTGATTGGTATATTTTTGTCACACAAAACTTATGAGACGCTCCTCTATTTTAGCCACTCTGATTTGATACGATGAATTATATCATCATCTATCTCTCCACCACTTTAGATAGTAAATCTAAGGTACTAACTATATAACAAATATTGATCTCTAGATTGGATGCAACCCTGCAGTCCGAAAAGTAATGCGCTAAGTACTCTGTCTTAGTCCTCCTCGTTTTAAAGCCCTTAAACTCTAACGTATCCCTCTAAAGTTTTAGATTGACATTAATACCCTATATTGTTTCATCAACTAAAACAATATCATCAGTAAACAACATACACCAAGGCACATCAAATTGTATATTCTTGGTAAGCTCATCCATAACTATTGCAAATAGGAAGATGCTCAATGAAGATCCTTGCTAAAACTTGATATAATAGAAAAATACTTTGTATCTCCTCATATCATCCTTACTCTAGTCTTAGCACCTTCATTCATATCACTAATAACATGTATATAAGCAATAGGTAATCCTTTAACTTCTAAACATGTATAGCAATTCATTAAAAACCATTTAACTATCTTTCATATTCATAAGCATAAATAAAAAATCTCAAATCTTTCAAGTACCCCCTAAGCCATAAAGCCTACATAATAAGTATTGAATTTTGGTGAAGTACCCGAGGTATTTTGAAAAGAAAATTAAAGGATCATTAGTCAACCCTTAATGAATTATTGGGAAGCGATCTTGTCGATCCTAATTTGTCTTTGCCTATAAGCAAAGACTTTATTTTGTCTTTAGTAAGAAAGTTTTTTTGTATTACACCAAGGCTCTGCAAGATGAACAATTACTCTTTGAGTCAATTAATAAAACATATTGAAAGAATGAAATAGGAGAAGAAGCGAGTGTCCCAATTATTGAGTTTGACGAACTTGGCAAAGAGTTTCGAGAGATCGGAGTGAGAGGGAGGTAATCGAGGAATTTATCTAAGATAGAGGAAGGAGATAGAATCTGCTTCTATTTCAATTGTGGATCCACTATGCTTCCTAAAGGTGAATAGGCTGGTCTCTTCATTAACACTTTTTTCCCAAATATCCCCAGTCTAATTCTTATTGCCCAATTTCTCTCACAACGATTCTCCTTTCCTATGTATACCCTTGTCACTCCTTTCTTAGGTTTTAGTTTTATCATGTTAAAATAGACATTTAAAACACCACTTTTATGATATAGTTTTGTTAATTTAGGGAAAAAAATGAAGATGAGTGTTGTGCTAAGGATTTTTGGAAGATGAGTATTATGTTAGGGATTTATGGAGAACGGTGTCAATTATTTTGGGTTTAATCAAAATATTATCATTATTTTTTATTTTTAAAAAATTAAAATAAAATCTAACAAAATGAAATTAAAGGACAAATGACACGTCAGCTACTAGGTTAGCACATTAACTGATATGACTTGTCACATGTTCCTAAATAATGAGGACATCACATCTAACTAATGAAACACTAGTAGAGTGACTAGTTTATACCTTATGGATTGAAATAAATCAATGGATCTTTAGTAGTAAGGAATCCTGTGTTGAAACTATCACATAATAACTATTAGAGAAAATCAGGACAACTACAACTATAAGAGACATTACTAATCTCATAAGTCCAAAAACTTGTCAATATTGTGGAAATTGTAGTAGTGATATGCTTTTATTATTCATGTTAGAGCTTATGTTTTACTCTAAGTGATGTTATTACGATTCTATGGTTAAGCATTTAATAGTTTAACACTTTATAGTGCATGGACCTTGAATTGTAACCTAAAGTATCTCTTTGAGCTTACTTAATGAATTCTTTATTTATCTTTATAAAAAAAACAAAGAGATGAACACCTTGCCATTAGAAGAGCCCTTTGGATCACTCCTTGCCTATGATATGAAAATAAATGGATTGCATGAAGAGAAAGTGGCTATAGAAAGAAGAGATTTGGCGATTAAATTCTCTAAAAATAATAAAATTGATGAGGAAGATATCTCTACAAGTGAAAGTGGTGCATACGATATAAAGCTCATCAAATAGAAATTCAACATGTTCTTAAAAAGGAAGAGGGACACACAATTGAAAAGGAATAAAGTACTTAAAACCACATGGGATGGCACTATTAGTTTGGTAAAATATGGTGACAAATAATGATGAGGTGCACTTTTCCTTAAATTCATATAATAATAATGATGATTGTATATTAGTCTTTTATATGATGAATTAGTGAATCTATAAAGTCAATGAACATGAAAAAAAACAAATAATCTTCCAAGTATAAAAAGATTAAAAAACTTAAAGATGTATGAATGATTGACAATGAGAAATTGAAATGTGATATGCATGACACGATATAATCTAAGTGTGTTTTTTGCTAATGATATAGTTGATGATCTATTATATGAGAATGAGACATTGAAGAACGAGATCAATGTAACATTCCGTTTCCGTATAACGGGTTGAATTATAGAAACAGGTATATGTGGGAAATTTAGGAAAATACAACTCATGCTCATGCATTTGTGCACAGTAATTATTGCACATGGAAAATATCTATACATGCATTCATGACATATTC
>JAOTAY010000005.1:39595050-39615439 GCA_025629805.1 Erythroxylum baracoense
CATGGGGATTGCGAGTGTCCAACTTGTCAAGTAAAGAATCAAATTGTCGTGAACCCAGAGCCTTAGTGAAAATGTCGGCTAGTTGATGCGAACTACGAACATAGCTAGTTAGTATAGTCTGGTGTTGAATCTCATCTCGGATAAAATAACAATCTACCTCTGTGTGTTTCGTCCGCTCGTGAAAAACATGATTTGCAATAATGTGCAGCACAGCTTGACTGTCACAGTATAGGCGCATAGGACGGGGATGCGAAACACTCAGAGAAGACAACAGTCCTTTCAACCACTTAAGCTCACAAATAGTTGTCACCATTGAACGATATTTAGCTTCCGCGAATGAACGCGACACAATATGTTGTTTCTTCGTCTTCCAAGCAGCAGGAGAGCGTCTGAGCATAACAAAATACCCGGTCAAGGATCTTCTAATGAGCGGACAACTGGCCCAGTCTGAATCACATTAGTCATAGATTTGCAAGTCATTTTGAGATGACAAAAACAAACCCTGTCCTGGACGCGTTTTTAAGTAACAGACAGCATGTAAGGCGATGTCCCAATGGTCAATCCGCGGCTCTGCCTTAAACTAAGCCAAGGTGTGTACACTATATGCCAACTCAGGTCTGGTGATGGTCAAGTAGACAAGACGTCCAACCAAACGTCGATATCAAGACGGATCCTCCATCACATCACTGTCAGACAATGCAAGTCGGTGATTCTGCGATATAGGAACAACAGACGGTTTTGCTCCCAGCAACCCAGATTCAGCAATGATATCCAAAGCATATTTTCGTTGACACAAAACAACCCATCCGAATTGCTAGCCACCTTAATCCCTAAAAAATATTTCAACTTCCCTAAATCTTTCAGATGAAAACATTTATGAAGATAGTCTTTGAACAACTGGATTACAACGCCGTCATTCCCAAAAATAACAAGATCATCAACATAAATTAGAACATTTATTTGCATTGTACCTTTCTTGTAAGTGAACAGCGAGTAGTCGGAAGTAGATTGCCGGAAGCCATAGTTGTGAAGTGAATTTGCAAGTTTCTCGAAACAACATCGAGGTGCCTGTTTGAGTCCATATAACGACTTCTGCAATCGACACACCTTGCCCGAATTCCTAGATTCGAATCCAGGTGAAAGCTTCATATACACCTCTTTGGCCAAATCTCCATGTAGGAACGCGTTGTGCACATCCATCTGATGTAGTTCCCAATTCTTAGCGGCTGCAACTGCAAGGAAAACACGTACTGTAACCATTTTAGCAGTGGGGGTGAAAGTTTCACTATAGTCAAGACCTTTAACTTGATTTTTTCCTAATATCACCAATCATGCTTTTAGTCGCTCCACAATGCCGTCTGAGTTATACTTCGCCTTGTAGACCCACTTGGAACCTGTGGCCTTCTTGCCAGGAGGCAAATCTTCTAGTGTCCACGTTCCATTTTCTTCCAATGCTTCGACCTCCGCCTTCATAGCTTGATGCCAACTAGCGTCCTTTATTGCCTCAGAAAATGATTGAAGTTCTTTCCCTGCACCAATAGCTGCCAAGAACACCCGATGTGGCAAAGAAAATGTATCGCAATTCACATATTGTGTTAAGGGATAAGGAGTACCTAAGGAACGAGATTGGACAAGTGAGCTTACGGAGGGGCTAAGACAAATAGTGTGCGTCACATAATCATTCAACCGAGTGGAAGGCCGCTTGATACATTGGCCTTGACCCAGGATTGACTGCTCGTTATCCGCGTTGATAGATGGATGTATATTCATATCACTGTCCTCATGACCCCCCTTTCGACATCGTCAATTCCCTCATTAGTGGAACTCCCTATTAACAATCACCATATCGTTCTCGTCATCAATTATATCGCCAACCTGACCTGACCCAAACACCAGGTCACTGACTCCAACATACGGTCCTGATTTTTTTCAAAGGGAAATTCCATTTCAACAAATTTCACATCCCGAGAAACGAAAGATGTCCCAGTTTCAAGGTCATACACGTTCCAACCCTTCTTTCCAAAGGGATAACCTAAGAATATACATTTTCGACTTCTGCTAGCAAATTTATCACCCCTTCTATTTTCGTTGTGTGCATAACATAGACACCCAAAAGTCCGAATATGGTTATATTTAGGCTTTTCCCCAAACAACAGCTCATAAGGTGTCTTACCCCCCAACAATTTGGATGGAGTTCGAATGATCAAGTACCCGACTCCCATAACACATTCCCCCCAAAATTCAATGGGAAGATGAGCTTGAAAACGTAAAGCTCGTGCTACATTGAGAATGTGTTGATGTTGACTCTCCACTCGACCATTTTGTTGGGGCGTCCCAATAATAGAGGTTTTATGAATGATCCCATGTTCTGCAAAATAAGTTTTTAAACAGGTAAATTCGGTTCCATTATCACTCCTCACAATTTTAATATCTTTGTCATATTGGCATTTTATCATAAAGAAAATTCTTTAAGGATCCGGGGCACTTCATTTTTGGTTCTCAACAAGTAAACCCAAACAACATGACTATGATCATTGACAATAGTTAAGAAATAATGAGCCCCACACGAAGAAAGAAGACGATATGCCCCCCACAAGTCACAATGTATCAAATCAAAGCAATTTTCAGCTTTATTGCGACTAATGGGAACTTTATCATGACATTGTTTGAATTTAAAACAAATTTCGCAATTCTTCAAGTTTCCACTACTCTTCTTACTACTAAGGTTGGGAAGTGACTCATCTACTCCGGAAGAGGGTGTCCAAGACGCTGATGCCAAAGATCAACCGTCGAAATTCCTATAATTTGATGCACCCGTATGCTATTTATCTCCTTGAAGTAGTAAAGCCCCTCACGTTGCTCACCCACACCAATCACCATCCTCAAAGTGCGGTCCTGAATAACATAAAATTTATGAGTGAATTGAACGATAAAATTTTCATCATTTAGCAACTGGGAAACTGAAATCAAGCTGCAACTCAATTACGGCACAAACAAAACATTTCCTAGAATCAAATTTTCTCCAAGTTGCACTTTTCCTTTCTTTACTACTGTGGCACTTTTACCATTGGGCATGCCTACAGGACACGGCGAGATGTCCCATAAGTTCTTCATTCCGGCTTTAACACCAGTCATGTGGTACGATGCCCCGATGTCAATTATCCACTGAATTTTTGTGTTACCTGTCAATTTTTCGTCGCTGGCCGACCATTGAGAGATGAGCACATTCATGATCACCTTCCATTGCTCGGCACTGATCCCACTGATACCTTCCTTGTCTGCATCACTAACTGATGCCTCTCCACCAGTACTATTACTGCTTGCCTGAGATACATTGGCCTTTGCCTGTCAGCTTCGACCCTGAGAAGAACCAGAACCACGACTGCGGCCTCTACTATTGCCACGTCCTTGATTACGAGGCCTGTCACCTCACCAATTTGAGTACCTGATCAATTGAAAACAACCATCGTCGTTGTGTCCGATTTTACCATAATGTTTGCAGATTGATTTATCCTTCAACTCATACTTCTCATGTCGTATCATGGCATTGACTGCAAAGCTCATCGAGGTTCTAGTTTCTTCCTTTCCTTTGGTCACAGTGTGCAACCATTCTTGTTGGATCACCATCGCATATACCCGGTTTAGATTGGGCAATTGTTCTGTACTCAAGATGTTCAAACGCACAGTGCCAAAATCGTTGTCATCGAGACCCTTCAAAAATTGAACCTTTTCTTCTTCACATTTTCTCTCCAATTCTGCAGAAATTCCACACTTGCACCCAACATAACTACACACTGGGATGCAATCATGATTGCTCAATTCATCCCACAGGGATTTCAATCGAGCAAAATAAGTCATCACAGATTGTCCGTGTTGCTTACAGTTGTCCAAATCGCTTCGCAGCTGCTGCACACGAGGTTCGTTTCCAATGGAGAAACGTTTAATATCATCCCACAAGTCTTTAACTACCTCGACTTATGTCACCGTTGAACGCAACGTGGGTTCAATGGTGTTGAATACCCACGATACAAGCATGACGCTGACAGTCCACCACTCTTCCAGATCAGGTGAGTTGTCTGCAGGTTTCTTGACAGATCCGTCAACGAACTCGTATTTCCTTTTGGCATGCAAGGCTATACACATAGCCCTAGCCCATTCTTCGTAGTTGTCTCCTTTTAATTGTACCTGAGTAATAAAAACTCCAAGCACATCGACAGAGGTCATCGCGTACGGGTTGTGCACCTTCTTTCCGTCGTTCTTCTTTTCTTCTCCAGTGGCCATGGCTGTCGAAAATTGAAAAGCTTTCAGTGTGACTCTGATACCATGAAAACTGAAAAGGTTAAATTGCCTTTTCCGCCCCCTTTCTATATATCACAACAATGAATATATATACACATGTTTACAACCGTAAATATCGCTACTTTCTTATTCTGACTCCTACAAATCTTCTATACTACCAAAACTGAAACTAATAAGATAACGATAAAGATACACTAAATATTTACTGCGGCTAATAATTAATTACAAAAAATCTTCAATTTTGCAAATATAATCTAAACTTTAAAAAGTGACAATAAAATACTTAAATTTTCATTTTTTTAATTCTAATCCGTTGTTAATTTTTCTGTTATGTTTACTGATATGACATACTATGTGTCTAAAAACTTTTATTATTATTATATGTGAGCAGTGGTTAACATCGAAAATTTTGATTAATAAAACAAAACTGTTTAATCATTTTAGTAAATGCTGATGTTTTAAAAATAATATCGCTTATTAAAGTGATTAAACGACGTCGTTTTATTAATTATATTTTTTAATGTTAACTACTGCTTAAGTGTACTAATAATATCATATACTCTAGATGATAGAATCAAGTTTGGATCAGATTCCCGAATATTTTTCCATTGTTTAAAAAATTGAATAGAATTTTACTAGCCTTTCTTTTTGAAACAAACGTACGTTTATGTCTGAGGAATCCTACAATCCACTTTATTTTGGAAGTTAAAAGGATACTAATGTGACTGATCATGTTGGACTAAGCCCGTTAAATTCACCAAAAGCGCCCAGTAGTTGGCACTTGTGAGTTGAAGAACCAAAAGTTGGGAGGGAAACGAAAACAGAAAGGGCGCTTAAAAAAAAGGCGCTAAAAGCAAAGACACTCATCTCTCCTTTTCTTTTCTTTCCTCTTCCTCCATCTCCATGAAATCGAAAGGTACGCTCTCGATCCATAGTCGACGATATCTCCTTTCATTGATTCACTCTATTCAGTGAATTAACCTTTACGTTTATTTCTTCTCTCCTTTTCTGTTAATGTTTTTGTGGTTTCATTAAGTTTAAATGGTTGTGGCTTCCATTTAACTTGTGTTGTTGAGTCCGTTCTGCGTTTAAGTTGCTGTTTCATTTCATCAGTTTCATGTCTGATTCTTCTGCAGTGGCACTATGTGTTGCCTATTTTATGGTATCTGTATCGATGCAGTGTTCTAGTGATAAACGTAACGTGTTGATGTTCTAGTGATGAACAATTTTGAGTCCATCAAGGAGTTCAATGACCTTTAGTATCAGACTGACAAATGGAAACAATCTTCGTTACTGTAAATCTCCGACGAAGCATGGTTTTTGTTTTAAGTCATTTACGCTTAAGTGAAGCAGCGATATCTACAGTCGCTATTTCCAGCCTTTTACTTTTAACCAGCTGATAGTTGTCAGCGAAGTTCTAATAGGGGACAATGGTTGACACTATTTGTGCAAGAACACAATATCACAATTTTTTTTCAACACTATACCACAATTATAGTTGCCAACCGCAAACCTTGATTATCTTTTTGGAAAGAGAAAAGGAAAGAACAAATTAGCAGCTTGCATTGCTTGACATTTTCGTGTTTTGTAGTGTTTTCGGATGAATGGCTCAGAAAGATGAGCTTAATATTAAAAGATTTAAACCATGTTACACATGTACATGCTACATGCCCATATGCTAATGGGATTGTACACTTTGGTTTTGCACCTATTCTTCTGTAAAATAAGTCAAGCTACTTAAAAATGGCATGGAAAGGTGCTAGTTATTGTCCCCCAAACACGGTCTTAGTCAATCAGGATGCGCCACAAAATTATTAAGTGAATGTTGCAGAAAATGTTATCTAACCATCCGCTTTCTTAACTTTTGTCTTTGCAAACTTGCTGGCTGGAAAATGCAGTCTAGCCATTAGAGGACGCGGGGCTCGAGTCTTCTGATCAAATCCTCTTACACAAACGTATCCTGAATTTGTTGAACTTATCAGCAAATAATGAACTTTAACATATTTCTAGATAATATTGTGAAATAACTAAATTCTGTAACGTCAGACAAGCCATGGAATATAAATTGCAGGGAAAGGTATAGAGTAGATAATGATTAGGAAAATACTCCTAAGACGGTTTTCTTGTAACACTAGATAGCTTAAGGAATCAATGTGCTGAATATGCGTTAAATAATGGTATGGAATGTCAGTATACTGGCTTACACTTATATGCATTCCTCAAGTAATAATCAACACAAAGTTCACAAAACATATCGTTCAACATTGCATAGAAGAGTACTGACAGTTTTACTCACCTCTCCAGAAACATTGTTGAATAGCTTCTGTGGTCATACCTGATAACTCAGAGACACAATCTCAGTGTTGTTTGACATGTGCTAAATATTTAAACAGCATAAATTACTAAGCTTTACCTTTAAATATTGTTGGCACGGATGTCCCAAAGTAAACAGTTCGTCTTGGCAAGTTCCAGATCCAAGCCCTAGGTACGTCAATTGGATTTAGACTAGACTCGTGATCAGCAAATACCTGCATAGGAAAAATGTATTTTCTGTTGAAATATAAAATAGACGAACTCAATGGAATTAAGATGTGTGTTGCACTAACCTCATTTACTTGGAAATATGTTCCATTTAGTGGAAAGCTTCCTCTCATAGCTGTCCGACATGGTATCTGTTTTTGAGATATTATAAGTGTTGGTGATTGCAATCGTTTGGATATATTCTGTTTAAGGACATCAAAATCATAACTGAAACAGATATTCTTACCAAAAGTGTCCCTCGTACAATTTGACAATTTGCTTCTCGCAAACTGTTGCATGAGAAACATGTTGTCTCTTCACACAATTGGCCATACTCTTGAGAATTGCATTTATTTTCAGGGGCTTGAATGGAGTCTGCTGTTTCACCTGATCAAAGCAATTCCAGATAATATTTAGAATAAGAATAAATTATAAGCATACCATCATTGCCTTTATATAGTGCATGCAACTTTCCAATGGGTTTCAAAATGTTCTGGTCATAATGATGCTATTTTAGGCTGTGCATGAGGTTGCTTTTTCATCCAGCCAAACCAAGCACTGTGGCTTGTTGTATTGCTAGTCTTTCCTAGATAAATTTGCTCAACTGAAAGAAAGTATATAATAATAGCATTACCTGGTGTCCATATGGCAAGAAGGTATGAGCACGGATCATCAGGCTCTCTTCTATCCAACTGAACCAAAGTCAAATCAATTAAGAAATATCATTTTGGAAGGGGGGAGGGGGTCAAACAACTTCCCTACTGATGAAGATACAGAAACTAACCCTTTGCAGAAGAGGGTGAGCGTCCGGAAGTTCATATCTGTAGTTCAAGAAGATGAAATTCAGTGCAAAGTGGATGATAACTTTTCCAAGATTGTACAAGCCAATATGTCGTTGATCAAATTTGAGAATGGCGAATGTGGAGAGTGTTAGTCTCATAATTTTATTTTCTTTAACTGGCTGCAAAATCACATTGAAGCAACTAAAATTTCCAAGTTATGGGGAGTAATAACTATAAACTTTGACCTATCACCTCAAATTCAACTATCCGAGTCTTAGACATGAATAACTTTTTGTATGCAAATACTTGCTTTAAAAGCTATCATATTGGTACTAAATATTATTCTATCAAAAAGAGATGGATGCAAATACTTACACTTGGTGCTCTGTTCGTAACCGGCTCACATTTTTAAGCTTTGGTGTAGGTATAGAAGCTGCTTCTGCAGTCAAAGCAACTAATGCCTTTGACATGTCACTTTCTTGAAGCTCCATATTCTTTTGCATATAGTTTTGTAAATTTTGGGTGAACTCTTCAATGTTGAGCTTGATCGTAGGAATTTCATCAGGATCTTCGCATAATGTTTCTTCAATATCGTTTGGTGCCAGTACACTGTTGTCAGTTTGTGGTGATAATGGTTCTTCAATAATTGGATAACAGCTTTTTCCCTCAGTTTTTATTAACTGTTGGTTTTTGTTTGTTTGATAATTTTTGTCTGGTTCAGTTGCTTGGGGTAGAGATAGGGGCACTGGTTTAACCAACACATTGGGATTTTGGGTAGTTCTGCTTTCAGCTGCGCTTACAATACCTCTTTGCTCCGGCCCTGGCAGGGCAAGCCTTGCACTGCAAACAAGGTTTCATTATTAGCTGGCATATCTAACTTTTCATTTTGAGAATTGCCTAGCAAATGACACAGTTGATGACCGTGGATGTCTTTTACCCCGTGGTACAAGATAAACAGGAAACTAAGTTTCCTACTTTTGGTTATATGTAAATTTGTGGTACAGTTCGTATTTTTGGCTTTATTTCACTTGGCTTCTTGACCTTACATGTCAATTTTTTATGGTTGGCAACTACATGGCAGTGATAATTGAAAAAAAACAAAAAAAGAATACACAGACCTTGCAAATGCACTTGCAAAATGTCTGCATTCTCCTCTCATTGGGCAGGCATTGCAATTTGGTTTGTTTTTTGTACAAAATACCTGCATAAAGTCTCAAAGGAAATAGTCATATAGTTTCAACTTCTTATTACAGAAACCAGTAAATGTTAGGTAATATCTAAAGAAACTTAAGGGCACCTTTCCAAATGTAATCATCTGGTAATGCAGCTCATACCTGATCACTCATTCTAAAATTGATTAGCAAAGGATTTTATTTACAAGTAACTTGACAATTCATATATAGCTGCATTCAGTGTTTTGTTTGAGTTGCCAACTGGAAAATCCTTACAGTGTTCTTTGGTCAAGTTTGCAGAGTCGTGGCCAGAGGTATCTTTGAATTGACTCCAGCACCGGGTACCTGTAAAGGAATAATGTTAGTAATTTTGTATTAAACATATTAGTTAGCATCTCTAATCTTTTAGTTATTATACTGACAGCTCCAGAAGATGCAACTGTAGAGATTCTGGAAGTGGTTGAAGTGGGACCCATCCCAGTCGTACAGCTATGCGTCCAACATTTGTGTCAACCTGTTTCACAGTTTAGTTAATTGAGATCTGCCATCAACAAGGTGTGAATCTTTTACTTTCGATGTGTGTTCAGTTCACTGGAACTTACTGGAAAAGCAAGATGATGAAGTGTTAGAAGTCGTACACACTCTACACTTTTCAACCCCAATCCCCTCACACTTAGCAAATACTCCCTGCAAAGGTGAGTTGAAAGCAAGTAGCTTACTGTTTTGACCGTGTAAAGTTATAAACCAATGAACTTGTGTACTTTGCATTCATTACATGAAACTCTAAAAATCAGCATGGCCTTATATATATATGTGTGTGTATATATATATATATATATATATATTTATTAATGGCCGAGATAAGTGTTTGGATACTTCGGCTTACTTTGCTTTGTCTGGTGGAACATCTCTTAGCCATTCAAGATCAATGCTTCCGTGTTCTCTTACCAGTCTATTAAGGAACTCCTGCATGATTATCGATGTGGTTGTTGGAATCAAGTGACTCTAATTTTAGGTAGTTGGATTGGATTAGATGAATTATTGTACGATGTACAGTTCTACCTTTATTCTTTCTGCAAGCATGTTGTTCATCCCACGTTCTTTAATTGTGTTGGCAATCTCATTAACATCTGCGCATCGTACAGCTTCCCAGTCCAATGAGTCCATTGTGTTTTCTGTTCTCTCTCTTTTTCTGCCATTTGCTTCTGCCTGCTTTCTCAAGGAATCCCAGTCAACATTACTTTGTATCTCCTTGCCAACCCTTCTACCTTTGGCTTTTCTGGCTGCATCCATCTTATTAAGCTCTGTTATCTCAGGTTTGGTATGCTCTGTCAAGACTGACACTATGGTATCTAGTGAAATCTTTTGTTGCTCAACAGATGTACTGGTACTCTCCATGATATCTAGAGCCTGTCCAAACTCAGCTAGTTGTTTGTCAACAAAACAACCTTTATCTGGGCGGTTTTGAGACTGGGCACTCATATGCTTATCTTCTTGAGTAACGTTGCATGACAAGCTTGCTGTTGGAGATGTACAATAATTTTGAGCTTTCATTCTTGGCTCTTGATGACCTGCACTTTGACTGCCAGATTGTGTTGCAATAAAATTATTATCTTTCACACTGTTTAGGCCTTGTTCCTTGGATAAGTTGAACCCTCTAATTTCATTGGTGACCAACTCAATGTGCTCAACCTCCTGAACTTTTAAATTGGAGGTAAGATGTGAACCATCTATCTTTTGGCCCAGGAAGTCATTATGCAGACTTGGTGTTGTTTCACATTTACTATTCAAACTCTGATCAGATGACATGCTGATTAGTTGACTGCTAACTTCGTAAAGCATATTGGATTCAGCTGTAGAATTGAATCTTTGCAATAGCTCCATACAAGGAGTAGAGGTAAAGAAACTGTCCAGTTGAAATGCCTCAGTCAGGTTGTATGCTACTGAATTGCTCTCTTGAAGCGATTCTTTCATTTCAGCAGCTTGAACATTTGGGGTATCTATAGAATTCTGAGATGAAAGTCCGGAATTTTGAGATGAAAAAGCATTGTTTATTATCCTGCATTCTCCTGTGTAACTCCCCTTTCTGTCATTGGTGCTCGTGGTTGATCTGACTGCTATTGATTGGTAGTATGTCTCCTTGTTGAGTCCTGAGCCAAGGCTGCCTGAACTGCTTGCAGATGATTCATTACTGTTGACTACTTCCTGTTCTTTGACAAGCTCATTTTCTTCAATAGTCATGGAACTCTGATCACAAATCAATTGGTTTGACATATCATCCAATTTTATGGTGTCTTCAGGCTCTAATATGCACATGATGGGCTCGTCAATTGTTTTTGTTACGCTTCCTCCATGGCATGATGTATGTTTACTTGTTGACTGAACTGGAAAGTGTGCAGCAAGAGACATAAATGCAGAACTGCAGAGAAAACAGGAAAAGGAGCAATTGGAAAGAAACAGTAAAACTTTTCCCTTCTGCACTTCCTCAAAATTTTAGAATTTAGTAGTAATATGTAGAAAACTAAGGCTCACCTTGATAGATGGTCTGATACATTCTGAGTAAGAAAGACCCCAATAACTGAGTCTACTACAGATCCCTTCCATGGAGAAAATTGTCTATCCCCTGTATAAAGATGTTGCTCTTCAAATGCAAATTAATTGTACAAAGACTTTTGTTATTAACATTGAGTTGCAAATATAACAAAAGCTCAATTTCTTGAGATTTAAACTATAACTGCTGAGGATAATGATTAAACGTTTGGGTTTACACACTGGTTATAGAATGAGAAGCATCTACTAGCTCAGTGTTAAGCTTTATATGAGCAAAAATAGTTCTAAATTTCACACCTTCATGTTTGCATGCGTTCTGTCATTATCCGGTGGTTATAGAATGAAACGTCTACTAGCTCAGTGTTATATAATGAAACGTCTACTAGCTCAGTGTTAAGTTTTATATTAGCAGAAACAGTTCTAAATTTTACACCTTCATGTTTGCATATGTTCATTATCCGACTTATGTTGGTTGAATCCATGTTTCTTATGATATAGTCAGTGTGTCAAGTTACTTGGCAAAGTAATGTTCAGGGATCTCATTTATGACATGAATAAATTACAGGTTTAATGATACATGTTGGAAATGTGTTTTTGTAGCTGAAGTTAGATTACGTGTAGTGTTTCAACACAAAGATACACTTAGCAATATAATATTTTCACCAACTATTCATGAATCACTTCAAGGAGGTTGTTGGCCCTGTTGAAATTGAATAAAGCAATTTAAGAAAATTCTATTCTGACCTTGAACAAGATGCATGCGAGCTATAAATGAGCTTGCACGCCCATGGAATACATTTCGTTCTTCTTCCCACCACTTTGCTTTTTCCTCGTCTGTTCCATCAATACCTTCACTATTGATGTTTGCTAGAAGAAGCTTCCATACTCTATTAGTTTCTTCATCTAGATCAACCTTAGGCCGTTGCCGAAGTTTCTTGATGGGCTCAAATGAACTATCATAGGGTATAATAGTGCCATCTCTCCCATGAAGGATAATGGCATTCTGCTTTTCATTTTTAAAACTGTAAGGCACAAGCGCAGTTTGCTCTATGTATGAGATGCTATTATCTTCCCTATTTGTGTCAAAATGTGCTAATCGCTCAACTATTATGTCAGCAGCAGACATTTCTTTACACATTGCATTACGAGCACCTGCACAAGATGGCTATTGATTGAGAAGCAAATGGCAAAGTTGGTAGATACATTAATTTGTAAAACTGATCTTTTTTTAACTATATCCAAAATTGAAGTATGATATTGGTGATACCTTGAATTTCGGCAGGAATTTGGTTATTGTATAAAGTCATTGTTCCGAGTGACAACTCTTGGTTTCTCCTGGACAATGTTAGATTAACCAAAGGAACTTTCCTCTTGGTTCTCTTTTTGGTCGGCTGCCCTAACAGTGATGCTTCTGTAACTGTAAGAGGTCGACTTGGTATTGCAAATTGCTGCCGGATATTGTCTGAACTTGCTTGTCTGCCTGCACAGGTTGGACTAGTTGCACACTGTGCAATTCCAGCCAGTGAAGCTAAATCCCTCACTTGAGTGTAAGCTTTTGGTCTCTTTTTTGTTGACCTGTCTGTTGGATGTATCATACACCCAAAAACTTCTGGCTCGTGCTGAAGGACTCTTCCTGCTTCAAGTGCATCTGGAATTCCTCTGGAATAAAGTGTAGAAGCACAGCTGGATATTGAGGTAGAAGGATCAAGATTGCAATCTTTTTGTGGGCATGGCTGAAATTGTAAATTTTTAGGGGTAGTCATGGAAGACGCTGTGCTGGGTGTGGTTGAATTCTGACCCTTTTCAGTTCTCTTTTTCTTGCATGTGCTTGGAAATTTCAACCAGCTCACTGACTGATTAGCAGGTAAAGCATTGTATTGAATTCCTGCTATATTTGTGCTGAAAGTTTCTGGATAATCTACAAATATGTAGGGCTTATTGTTTGACCTCTGTGCTTGTCCTTCCACGGTCGCAGTTTTGCAGGTGCTACAGTTGGAGCCATTAAGAATAATTGGTGATAATTGAGTGTTACATTGTAGCAAGACCTTCGTCGTATTTTCTTCTGTGCAGGGAACAGATAATATATCTCCTGTTCGGTTTTGTTCAAAATAAGAGTTCACTTTTTCTTGCTGTGGAGCATTATCAACAGAGAGTGGTAGTTTGGGCGCTTTCTTCTCAGGTACTGAAAGGTAATCTAGAAGCACTTCCTGCATAGAAAGGTTATGAGAATTGGCAATTCCTCTTTGAGTGTTTTTAAGCCGAACTTCAATTCCAGGGCCTAGATGCACTGTTTGCTTTCCTCCAGCAGCATCTTGTCCATCAGTTTCAGATTTCTGATTGATAGTTGACTGGAATTTAGAGCTTTCACCTGATAGTTGTCCTTCCACATCAAAGTTTAATGTCCTTCTGCACGACCTTTTGATAAGTAAAAGTGTTTCTGAATCAGTGGACTCTGGAGTTGAGAGCTTCTTGGCTGCATTCTTTCGAACATATTTCCTTTTCCCTGTTGGATATACCACCGTGTTAACTGCTTTTTCCTGTACTTGCCTCTTTCCTGCCTGGGTCCTACTGGAAGCAGCATGTTTTGGTGTGTCCAGTTTTTGAATCCTAGGCTTTCCTTCTATAATCACTTTAGGCCTGTGCTTTTTCCTCCTAGGTTTTAGCTGTGGAGTTTTGTTTAGGTCAATAGTATTGCCACCTTCCCTTTCAAAGTTGTGATTATCCTTAATCATTGTTGAAGTATCAGGAAGTGAAGAATCTGTCTCCAGGTCATGGAGTTCTTTACTGGCATGAATCTCATTGTCATTGACCCTGGCGGCTGCAAGTTTGCTCTCCTGCTCATTTCTTTCTTGGCTTCTTCTTTCACTTTGACATAAGAATTGGAATTCCATTAGCTGATTGTGCTCTATTCTGATGCTCTTTTCTGGTGTTACAGGATCAAATTGACAGGAGGTTGTGGCAGAGAATCCATTTGTGATTTCTTGTTGCAAGTTTAGGTCAGCAGCATGATAACAAGGCTGAGGTTCATCTGCAAGTGGTCATAATCTCAGACTATTGAAGTCAGAGTACAAATTGAAAACTTCACAACTTGAAAGGCATAGCCTTCATAAACTTGTTCCCGAAAAACATTGATGAACTTAAATTGAATAGTAAGTTTCCATTTAAAACAGAAACAATTACAGGAAAAGATGGCATTCCCATGGTGAGGTCTAGCTTGTTGATATTCATTTGAATGCGATATGCTCTATATTGATTTATTACTGGCAATTGATGTTTAATGCTGCCAATTTCCAATTTCAGGTTCCTTACAATTCTTTGAAGTTTATTTCCTATTACCTTAAGACCTTTTGTTCACAGGAGCAAGATTCTGTTTCCTCCATAACTTGCTTCATTTACAGAGAATCCAAAGCAAATTACATTTGTGCAAAAATGAACTGCATGGAACAACCCCAAATTTGGGGCTGCAAACATAATCACCCAAGAGTCTAAAATAGCATAGAAAATGTCTGTCTTGTCTATATGCATTGCTTATTTCATGTAAGAAATACTGAAATGTCTTACATTGTGGCTGTGTGTAATTTCCATTAATGTATAACTTTGATTTGAGTGAGGAGCCTCCATTCTTGCACAGTGCCCAACTTGCAGAAGCTGCTGCCGCTTCTTGAGAAGCTAAGAGAACTTCGAAAGGAACATTGTTCCATGTTGGGTTATAACGCTCTCTGCTTGCTTGGACGTTGTCAGTATAAGTTCTCATTTTTGTTGCAATAGCTGCTTCCCAGTTGCAATTGGAAGGAGCCAAACGTGCATTCACCAAATTGCCATGTGTTTGAGTAAAAACAGGTGAAATCCCCACTGGTCCAATCCAATTTCCTTGGTTTATCTGATCTCCCAGCTCGTCTGTGTAGATCACAGGTAGTTTTTGTGGGATAGGCCTGAATGGAGTTTTTGGAATCTCAATTTGCGACTCCTTTTGGTCTTGTCGACCAAAATCCATTATGCGACTTCAAAAATCAGTTAAAAATCGAAACTTTTAGTCAGCTCCACCTCCCTAACTGCTTTCAAGTAGAACCTTCCTTAAATGTTGACCAAGGTCCTGTCAACGGCAAAGCTTGAGTTGAAGTTCGGAGTCCTGGGAAAAACCTCGTTTTCTGACACCCCATTACCAGGAACTGTGCTGCACAAAAACACTAACGGAATTGAGAAGAGACAAAGGAAAAGTTGAATGGGTTACCAGAAAAAACAGACAGAGAACCCACTTTGCATGAATTAACTTTAAGACATTGTTCACTTTGAATTACTACAAAACATTATCTTTATCTCCAGATCTCATAAGCAGAAACAAGCACAGATAACCAATCTTACGGATTCTCAACAATTACCTTAACTATCTCTAATGGTAAGAGAGATTATCTTCAGTTGATTCCATCACCAAGAACGTCACTTTATTCGGTTTTGTTATACTGCTAGTTACATCAAGTAAAATCAAATTGTAACTGATGTAGAAAAGAGCAAAAAGATTATGGTATAAACAAATTTACCTAAAGATTGAGTCAATGATGGAGATCTATTTCAGTCACTTAGAGAGAAACAGAAAATGTACAATAGTGTTTCTTTAAAGTAAGAGAAAAATTAGGTAAAAGAGGCCAAACACGAAGACAGGAGCTTTTACATCAGAGAATTCCTTGAAACTAAGAACTCCTCTTCCCAGTAACCTAACCCAACTTACGCTTTAGTTTATTCACGACTTCATTTGCCTCTATGTCGTGTTCTCAACATTATTATCAAGCAACAAGGTATCCAACTGCAAAATAGAGTAAAGAATTCGAGGGACCCGTGAGCTAACTAACCCCCAAAACAGTCGGAGCTTAGCAAACTTGAATTACTCATTGGAACGGCCGCAACTATTGAAAATGCCCAACAAGATCCTGCAAGGATTTTCGTATCGTAAACATATAAGGATTTTAGTGATATTTAGATTATACTTTAGATTAGATCAGATTATCACCGCATTGTCCCTGATCCTTGATAGGTGTCACAGCTCCTTTCTTCCTCCAATCCATGGAAGACGGTACAGTAGTTAAATTCTCATACCTGAAGGACCCTGATTGTGCAGAACATATATGACCCTTGAATCTGTTTCTTGTAGCTTTGAACTCTTCATTAGTGAGGTTTGCGAATTTATTAACCCCTAGCTTGTAAAGCTGGTTTGCAGCAGCATTGAAAGCTTCAATATCTTGCACATTTTTCTTGAATATGTTATAGCACATTTCCTTCTAGTTGCTGTCTTTGTACACACGCCCATAACGACTCATCCACTGCTCGTACCTCTCATACATTGACTCATCTTGTAGAGTATGCGATGTAGATTCAGAAACCAAGGCTATAAGAATGAAGATGCTGGACATTTATCATGAATCAGACTCTTAAACAACAATTTCTTATTTAAACAAAATAGAGAAGCTAAAACCGACTAACCTGAGAAAGCAGTTTCTCCACTAGTAGAAAACAATGCCAACTGTGACACGCTAGCGTAGAGAGGATGCAAAATCAGTGAACACTCTCCTTGAATAGTTAAGAGTATAAAACTCAGTACCTATATCTTACGTATGTGTAATAGATGCATACGGAATCGTTAAGAAAGTTAAGTACCTGTGAGGAAGTGGTCCCTAACAAAGCTTTCACCACTCCAAACCCTAACAAATCCTTAGTCAGAGGAAGCAACCGATTTGAATCTTCACGAGAGCTCAGCTCCAGAGTCATGATCACTCACTTCAACTCCGATTCCTTCACTTTCACTACTTCAATTGCAGTTAAAGAAGAAGCCAAATGACTAACAACCTGAAGGAGTAAACCAGCACGAGAAAAAGAGAAAGAGAGAGACAGAGGGGAGTGTATAACTCAAAAAGAATCAATCAAAGAAATGAGAAGGAATAGCAGTCTCCTGAAAACCGAGCGTGTTTGGAGAGGAAGAAAAAATTGGGAGAAAGTGAGGGAAAATGTAAGGAGAAAAAGAAAATGATCTGATAAAGGAGCTGATGTCCAGAGGAGAGAGAGTGTGTGAGCAAATATATTTTAATGGTGAGTCGAGAGAGAGAGAGAGAGAGTCTTAAATACTTATAACCATTAAATAAGTTTCTATGGCAAGTGTGGGATAATTAATCACAAGGTATCGAGAAATTAAATAATATTATTTTGTTAATTATTTAATACAAATGAATACAATAATTAAATTTTAAAAATTTTATATTTTGTTTTAGTTTTTTAGATAAATTTTATTATCTTAAATAAATGTCTAAAAAGTTTACTAATTTTTAAATTATTTAAGATAATTATTAGATGTGTCTAAATATAAGTATCTAAAATTTCCTTATTTTGGTGTAGTGCCAGTCTTAAACTATGTGCATATTGTCAAAGCACAATTTAAGTATAAATATCTTAAGAGAATTTTGCCTTCCTGATTGTTTCTAAGTCATGTATTACTAACCTACTTCGATACTTTAATTGGAATTTTCGAGCAATGGATATAATAGACAAATTTATTTATGAAAGGCAGCAAAACAAAACTTGGTTTCTTACATGATTGCTAGCTACCCTACGTCAGACCACACAAGGAGAAATACGAGGATGAAATAAAGAACTCATTTGAATCTTGGTCTCCGACACTCCTTCCAAGTTATATTCCAATAAGCACTACAAGAAAAGAAATAATTAGAGACGAAAAATTACTGATAGAAAATATACCTTTGTAAATTGCTGACAAAAAATTCATTACTGTCGGTAAAGTTGACGGGAAAATTTTCATTTAGTGGCTGTACTAATAGCTGTCGATAAATATAGAGAGAAATCATCTCGATAGATTTTGCGATGGACTTTAGCGACGGTATAAGATGATCGTCGGTAAAGAAGGCGGCTTTAGCGACGGTATAAGATATTCGTCAACAAAAAGGCGGGAATTGTTAGAGGAATTTTTTTTTTGCGTTTACCTACGAAAATTCCATAGGTAAATTTAAAGAAAATGACGTCGTTTTCTTTAACTTTAAACTCACCCTACATCTCCCCCTACCTACGTCTTCTTCTTCCTTCTTCCTGCTACGTCTCCTCTCTGGCTTTCTTCTCTCCGGTTTCTTTGTTGTAGACTCCTCTTTTACTCATCGGGGTTGTCTTCTCCGGCTATTGTCATCGTGTCCTTCGATGGAGATATTTTTGCAGCTATTGTCATATGTTTTTTTGTATATTGGATGAAAGTTAATTTGGGTATTTGATTACTTCCATTTATTTGTGTATTTTGTGATTAGAAAACAATTTTAAGGTATAAATGTTAGTGATAGAAGGGACAAGACGTGATTTTAGTTGTGATGTTGGGATGAATTTCTGATGCATGTAAGATGTCTGATGAAATGTTTGTTCTTTGAAAACATGATTTTAGTTCTTTATTTTCACTTATTTTTTAGTATAAATTTCATAATTTCAGTTCTTTTACTTAAAATATGATATAACTTACATTGATATTTTTGTAATGCATTATGCTTAGATTATAGTATAATATGATATGCTTAGATTATATTATAATATGATTATTGTATAAAATGGATAATTATTTATGAGACATCTATGGTAGTTTAGTATGAAAGTCTGCTTAGAGATAAAGAACAGCTTGACTATGAGGCCAAAAAGCTTCAAAGTTGTGTAAGGAGAAGTCCTTCGACTAGCCCCAGTAATATAAAGCCGAAGGACAAGAGCACAGGAAGTGGGATAACGCTAAAAGCAAAGCACAAGACATGCATATTATAGAATTAAGAAAAATTTCAACTCCAAGAGAGATTTTCTTTGCTTTCCTCTCCAAGCTTTGTAAGTCTAACCTTGCAAGCATGGGAATATAGTCAAAAATATTTGGTTTCCCCATCACCACCATCATCTCTAAGCATAAATTTCTAAACTCCATTGCAGCTCTAAAATCTTCCTCTCCTTCTAACGTAAGTCCCCACAAAATGCTCATGAGGGCATTCATGCTTGTCCTAAAATCCAATTGGCCTATATCTGTAGGTTGTCCAATCTTACCATACACATGCCTTATAATCTTCTTAATCACTTGTTTTCTCATACCATAACAAATATCAATGTTTTTGTTAATTAAAATTTTGCGAACAAAGACCTTGTGCATCTTTCTCCATTCAGAACCATAAGGGTTCCAAGCTATGTCATTTGAACCCAAAGAGATGATTTTAGCAGTGAAAGGTGGGTTGCGGTTCGTAAAGATTTTGTCTTGGTCTTGAACAACTTCTCTGACTAGGTTCGGGGAGCTAACCATGAGACACAGTTTATTACCGAGGCAAAGCTTATAGATGGGTCCATAGACACTAGCCAATTATGTGAAATCTCGATGAATGTCTTGGCCAAGAAATGGAAGGTACCAACTATTAGCAATCCCCAAGGACCTGGTGGCAGTAGAGCCACATCCTTCTTATTTTCTTAACTTTCCACAAAAACCAGAATATAATAAGTGTTGCGATTGGTACGAAGAGATTTAATAAAGTTCTCTCCATGGTGGCTTCTAGAGAAACTGAACACTTTGCAAGTAAATTTTAAAAAATAGTTTTTAGCAAATTTACTGACGGAAAAAAGTTCGTCAGTAAAATATATTCAATGTACCGACGGAAAAAAAAAACCGACGGTAATTACCAACGGAATAACCAAATCCGTTGGTAATTTTTCTAACAGAAAAATCTTTTCTTTAGGTAAATTTATTGACCGAATAGAATAACCATCGATATATTCACCGATAGAATACAAAATTTTCATCGGTAAATTTACCTACGGTCGTATCTTTGATGCCTTTTCCCATCTATAAATTCCGTCGGTAAATAAGCTTTCTGATGGAGTGTGTGCAAATTCCGTCGGTAATTTCTGTCACTAAACTCCATTTTTCTTGTATTGTAGGCTTCTACTTCTAAACCAATTATATCCTGCTGCTCAAAAGATCCAGTGGCAATGTGCTTCCTTTTTCTTTGGCAAGAGTGTAAGAAGGCTTCAGAAGAGACATTTAAGTGGGCATGAGAGGACATATCC
>JAOTAY010000005.1:39631423-39648808 GCA_025629805.1 Erythroxylum baracoense
ATATAATTCATTTATTAATTAAAATATAATTCATTTTGTAATTAATTAATTACAATATTTTTTACAAACCAACCACTGTCAATGGTAGTGGTAATCATTCCTTCATCTTAACCAACTATCATTATTATAATGATTATATCCATTCTCATTCCTCCCTATATTCATTCTCATTCCCATTCCCATTACCTTCTATAAACCAAGCGCCCCCTTAGTTTGGATGACCACTCATAGCAGTCATCTGCTAAGCACACAAATTTAGAAATATCACAACTTATATATCATAAATTCACATTCATAAACCAAACATTGATATTCAATGCTCATTGATACAAAATATCAATATAAATGCAAATGCTTATCAATACCAATTATTTATGTTGTCATGTTGTATTTCTTATTTATAACTATTTACTTTACTTTCTAATTAGGCCTCCACATTCCTGTGGGTGTGGATAAAGAGAGCTGTGGATATCTGAAGATATCAAAATTGTGGATACTCGATAGTATCAAACTGTGGATACCTGAAGGCTTCGAACTGTGGAGATATTACAGTCTCGAAATGAAGACATCATTAGTGTCAAACTGTAGCAGTTGCACTGTAACCCTATAGGCATACTTATCTATTTACCTCCAAGACAATAGCAGAAACACTATAATATTTCCTTTAACCATTTGCCAATTTCACAATTCATATATTGACAAATCATATGATACACATTTCATATCATAAATCTGTATTTGCATTTATACCTGCGAGTCATAACTTACCACCATTAGAAGGGTATCAAAATCACACTTGTATAATCATACCATACACATATGAACGATAAATATACATACAAATCATTTATGAACATGTAAATTTTCTTTAGTATGCATTATGCTTAATCTTAAATTCCAATGTTCAATCACCCAATTCACATAAGGCAAGTCCTATTTCATTTATTTCTAGGTGTTTTAAAAGTTTCATACACATTAAAAAAGGTTCGGATATGATTCGTTAAAAATCAGAAATGAAAACAAACTTAAAATAGTGCAATTTCCTTCTTATCGTGTCCCCTGTCTATAATTTATACCTTCACTTGTTCGGAAATTTTAATATAAAAAAGTTCGAATTAAGTTCTGAAGTCTTCTAGACATTTATTCCCCCATGTCTCTATTTTCCAAAACACTAAAAATAAAGCCATTTGGACTTTTAAATCATGATATATATATATATATATATATATGTACCAAACATCATAAGATGCTCTAAAATAGGGACAACATCAGGTCACCATTTTAATCTCAATTTCCAATGTCATAAAGCCATAATTAAATCAGAGTCTAATCGCAGTTTTTCAATATGGGTAAGTTTTAATATTTAAACTCAATATTCCGCAAGCATATAGGTCATTCGCGTAGTACCTAACGTGCCAATCCCACGAGGAGGGTTAATCTAATCTTAAAATCTAAGGCCAAAAATAATTCGCAATAATTCAAAATGAACAAACTAAGGCAAGAATTTATTTCAATCACGCACTCAATATCAAGAATCAATTATGAAAATATTAACAAGATAGTAGTCGCAACACCCAATTAAGAATCAACCTAAAGAACTATCAATTAAGAGAAAAGGGAATTTTATCTATCTTCAATGTTAACCTAATCGATTACGAACTACTGGATTATTGGTTCTAGACGATATGGTTGATTAATCTCTTTGGACTTATAACCATTAACCTTAATTGATAAACCCTAATAAGATAATGAAAATTGCAATCTCTCGATTAACAATCTATCCAAAACCTTAATAAGATCCGAAGTTGTCCAAAAATTATCGAAAACTTATGCAAGATCTCTCTTCATATAATTTATCAACTTGATTTAATTATTGTTCTATTAAATTACCTAACTCTCGTTAGCCCAATTTAATGATTTTTCACTTGATTCAACCTCTCAGTTTATAACCGAGTTATGCAATTGCAGAAATTAGATCACAATAATCTAGTAAAAACACAACAATTAAATTCCATTAAATCAAAAATAAAAGAACCTGAAGGTGAGTTTAGACATTCTCAACATTCATACAATCTTATCATCAACAATTACCCCAATTCTATATAATAATAAAATTAAAACTAAACCGCAAATAAGATCGGAATGGATGACAGAGCCAGCAATGGAGAGAACCTCCTACTCTGGGAAGTAATTCACGTTGGCTTCTTCTCCATGTCTCTCTTACTTCTTCTCTTTCTCAATCTCTCGATGAACACTCTTTATGGTTTCTCAATTGTGGCCGATGGAAAAAGCTCGCTCATCTCATTTGTCTTGCACTTTATATACCTTTTGTGTTCTGGGTAACCCTAGGGTTTTTTCACGATAAAAAAGGTTCAAAAAATCCCTCAAAACTTGACGTTTTTACTTATTTGTGCATATGCTTCGACGCAGGGCCACGATCGTAGGCCAGATCTGGACCTTCTGTCATGATCATGGTAATTAAGTCACGATCGTAGGCTATGTCACAGGCTTCTGTCACGATCGTGGCAATCAGGCCACGATCATGGGCTGTATCATAGGTTTCTATCACGATCGTGGCCTATATGCCACAGTCGTGGGCTATTTGCAGTGCTTCTGTCATCATCGTGGCTTATTGTGCCACGATCGTGGGTCGTTATTTCGGCCCGAGTGTCTCTGAAACTTCTCCATTCTTCGATATTGACCCTGAAACACTAACAAACACATTAAGGTACTTCAAAAACATAATATTTAAGCTCAAAGACTTGTATTAACCTATAAAAACACTTAAACACAATTAATTAACAAACTAACACAATTTTAACCTAAACACATGCTAAACAATTACCTAAACACATGCTAAACAATTAAATTAACACTTAATTTTGTAACAAACTAAGCCCTAAAATATGATGTAATCTACACTTATCAAAGCCTCTTATAGAGATTTCTAGTGTCTTAGTTTTCATATGAAACTTAAATCACCCAATTTATAAGTCTGTAGGTTGAGTTATGAACCCAAACAATGTGACTGGTTCAACAAACCCTAGACAATTCCACTACATGACACTCTCTTATCATATTCATCCAATTCTATGCAAGGTAACACCAAAATAACACCAAAGCCTCATCCTAGAAACCATTCCACATCCAAATGAATCTTTATATCTATTCAAACATACACACAAATAGAAATTAGACTAAGTGTAGTCCTAAACCTTAAAATTCGCAAAGTATTTCTTCTAATGCCTTTCCTTCCCTTCCTCTTTGGCTTTGCTTGACTCACCAACTAGAAACACCGCAAATACACATCTCAATCCCACTTCTAACCTTATAATTTCAGTTCTTCATAAGCAATGCAAGAAAATGTAAAGGTGAAGAGAAAATCCCTAACTTTTATCTTGATTTCCATTTAAGATTGACTTAATTTCTTACATAAAAAATGATGGGATGAAGAAGGTAAAATGGGAAGGAGAAAAATCTGAAGTCCTCAAAGCGTCGTCCATCTCCCCTTTTTATATGCCCATTTATGCTCTTTCAAAACTCACACACATGCTTAATTCTTATTGGTCACACATGCTTTATTATTATTGGTCACGCATGCCTTAATCCAATTGATCCATGCGTTAAATTTAGAAAATTGCATATTAGTCCTTCTTCTTCCTTTAATTCTGACATTGGCCTATAATCTTATCAATTAATTTCATTCCCATCCATATTTGATGTCTAAGTATGTATGTCCATGCTGAAACAAACAAAACACCCATTTACCTATGTCTTTTACATTAAGTACCATTATGTCTCTTACTATACTTAGATGCACTTAATTCATTGTGTTTATTTCTTAATATACCTTAGACATGATATAATAATTCTAAGGTATATGTTGGGGCCTTATATTTCTTTCCCCTTGAAAAGAATTTCGTCCTCGAAATTCATACATATATTGAATAACTACAGGTATTGAATTATCATCATTGATTTGGGTTCCTAAGTTGCCTCTTCAATGCCATGATGATGCCAGAGGACCTGTACAAGAGGAATTTTCTTATTCCTTAACTATCTCACTTCTGTAGATAGGATTTCCTTTGCTCTTCATCATATAAGAAGTCTGGTTAGATCTTTATTTTTTGTACCGATAACATATGTGAACCATTCGATTGGTACCTCTGTGGCATTGAGACATGGAACACATCGTGCAACTTGGATAGTTCCATAGGAAGAGCCAACCTATATGCCATTGGTCTAATCCTTTCAAAGATTTCATATGGACCAATAAATCTTAGACTAAGTTGTCCCTTTTTTTTCCAAATTTTAACACCTTTCTCTAGGGTGAAACTTTTAAGAAAACTTTGTCACCTACTGTATATTCAATATCTTTCCTCTTCAAATCAACATATGATTTCTGACTATCACTTGCTGCCTTCAATCTTTGCTAAATAACCCTTACTTTCTATTCTGTGTCTTTGACTATATTAGGCCCAATCATCTTGTTCTCAGTCATTTTGTCCAACAAACTGAGGTTCTACATTTTCTACCATATAATGCTTCATATGGTGCCATGCCTATGTTGGACTGATAACCATTATTATAGGCAAATTCCATCAAAGGAGTGTATCCATCCCAACTGCCTAGAAATTCCATAAAACCATGTCTTCCATCACCAGTATGATTCTCTCAGATTGCCAATCTTTTTGTGGGTGAAAGGCTGTGTTGAAGCTCAGTTAAGTACACAAATTTGCTTGTAAACTTTTATAAACTTTGATGTAAACTATGGGTCTCGATTAGAAACAATTGACAATGGCACTCTACGTAACCGAACAATCTCATTCACATACAACTCAGCTAACCAATCCATAAAATAGTTAAATCAAATCAGTATAAAGTGAGCTGATTTGGTGAGCCTATCAATTATGACCTATATAGCCTCATGTTTTCTTTGAGTAAGGGGTAAACCTGTAACAAAGTCCATGGTGATATTATCCCATTTTCATTGTGTAATAGGAATCAGATTCAATAGGCCAGATGAAACTTGATGTTCAGCTTTCACCTGTTGAAAAGTCAAGCACTTGGACAGATAGTCCACTACATCATACTTCATTCCTGGTCACCAATAATGTTGTTTCAAGTCTTGGAACATTTTGTTACCCCCAGGATGCATGGTGAACACAATATTATGGGCTTCATGTAATAACTTCTTCTTCAAGTCCTTTACTTCTGGTACACTTAATCTACTTTTAAAGTACAAACTTCCATCATCTTTCACTACAAAATTAGTTTACTTCTCTTCTTGCACTGGTTGTATAATTTGTTGCAACTTGACATCATCTTTTTATGCATGTACCATCATCTGTCTTAAGTCAAGACTCACTTTTAACTGAGCTATCAAAGCTCCATTTGGTGCAAATCTCCATCTACTATGCTGTAATGACAGTGCTGAAATGGACTTCCTACTTAAAGCATCTGCTACCTCATTAGCTTTTCTTAGGTGATAGTCAACCATGCAATCATAGTGTTCCTTCTGTATGAGTAGGTGCTTCAGACTCTTGTGATTCGTGTATACTGTAAGGCCCCAACATATACCCTAAAAGTATTATAGCATGTCTAGGGCGTAATAAGAAGTGAACATAACAAATTAAGTGGATCTAAGTGTAGTAAGGGACATACTGATACTTAATGTAAAAGACATGGGTAAAAGGATAATTTGTACATTTCGGCATGGGTATACATACTTAGAACTGAAACATGATGAGATTGAAATGAATTGATGAGATTATGTGCCAATGTGAGAATTAAAGAAAGAAGAAGGACAAATGGGAAAATTTTCCTAAAGTTAACAAATGGACTAATAGGATTAAGGCATATGTGACCAATATAATAAAGCATGTTTGTCCAATAGTAAGTAAGCATGTGTGTGAGTTTTGGAAGTGTATAAATGGGCATAAGGAGAGGAGAGAGGGGTGGCCTTTAGGGTTAGGAATTCTAGATTTGTCCTCTCCTATTTCCTCTCTACTTCATCTTCTTCATCATACCATTTTTCATATAAGGAATCAAGCTAATCTTTGGTAGAAACCAAGGCAGAATTTAGTGGTTTTCTCTGTAACTAGGATTTTGTTATGTATATGTAATTTTTGAAGATGAGTTTTGAATGGGTGTGTTATGTGTAGAAGAGGAGAAGACCAAAGGCAAAGGCAAAGAGAAACAAGTACAGGAAGTAAAAGGGTTTTGATCACTTCTTTAGGAGGTATGGAAATTTTGATATGTTTGCTTGGATTATGAACGTGATGTGAGGGGAATTGGTAAAGGAAGTATCCTATTTGATTATGAGATGTTGGTTAAAATTGGATGTGATTTTGTGTTGCTTTTTCTTGATAAGGTCGAAGTTAGTTAATTTGGAATGGCTACCTCGCTGGATGGATAGGTTCCATTGAATAGACTTTTATAATTTGGCCATATCTTGGCCTCTAAATTGGATAATACCAATTGAAGATTAAACTAGAGGCATAATTTTAAAACTTTTATGAAGGAACTGAAATCTTATTTTGCCTTTAAGAGTTTTGAATTTTGGCTTGAAATTGAGTTTTGGCTATTGTCCCTATTTTCGAACATTCTGTAGTGTTTTGGGAATAAATCTCGGAATACTTAACCAAATTGGGTGAAATTTATTCTATTAGAAAACTAAGACATAGAGAAACAAATGTCTTTTAGACCTTAAAATCTAATTCGAACGTTTGCTATATAAGGAAGACGTTTGAGTCCTGGAATTATAACAATGTTAAGGAATCCTTCATAAAAGGATTATAAGCCTATGGAAGGATGAGAATTCAGCCTTAGACAAAGTTGACAGTGATGTGAGGAGTGAAGAATAAGCTCTCTCCAAACTTATCGTTTAATGTCATATACCTTCTAATTTTGTGCTTTATTTTGGTATAAGCTTGCATATGAAAGTTATAATGTGTTGGGTAATTAAGAACCCTATAAAATGAAGTTCTTTATTCTAATTATATTATCCTTGTAACTTTTTTATCTTTATATTTGCTAGAAATAACATATTAAACTTTGTAACTTATTCCTTTTGATTATTTGATTTTGCAAGTCATCTAGTTCTCTTTTATAGGTTTGTTATTTTGTTATCGTATTTTTATATTCACTTTCCTTTGGGAATGTTTTGGGAACTCACAAGTTTATTAAGTTATAGGTTTATTGCCTTCATTTATGATTTCATATGACATTTGACTTATCACTTGTATGAGGTTTGTTTTATTTTAATATATGACGAATAGTTTATGGATTTATGATGATGCTTAGTCTATCATTATATGTTTCATTTATTCTATCCTTTTGTAAGATAATAAGTGTTATTCTATGATGTATTTAGTCCATCATTTTGTAAGAAATTTAATATGAGGTTTTGCTAGACGTTTACTCTTTTTTGGTTTCTGATTTTTGTACCAATAAACCCTTTGTGACTTTCAACTCTACTTCATAACAAACCTTATTATAGTTATTTAAATTGGTGGTTGATTTTGGAATGAATGCATAACTAAAATAAGAAATCTGATGTATTGATTCAAAAGACATTTTAGGTATTATATTCATTGAAATGAAATATAGTAACAAAATTAAGGCCCATGGTTCTGTTCATTGTAAGTCTTTGGGATTTCAAATATGTCCAACTGTTATAATTTGTATATCTGATATCTTATAGGTGAAGAATTTGAAAGATATATGCAAGAATTAGTGCAACTTTCTCCATTGTTATCAAATTAAGGAGATTTTGGAGCCATTTGGAAGCTAAGAAGATGAACTTCATGAGCTAATTCTAACTTAAAGAGGTTGAAAAGTAGAAGTTAGAGGAGGAAATCACAACAGGCATCGTACCATGGATTCGATATTTATAGATAGGTATGGACTTACTTAATTAATGTATTTATTATTCCAAACCTTGCCATGTGGGTCTCACTCTTGATATACCTATAAAATAGGAAATCAAATATCCTAATCGGTGTCATTTACAAGTCATTGGGATCAATTAATAACTTATGACTCATTAGGTTTGTTAGGATAGTTCAATTATACAATTCGACTCTCGATCATATTCTTACCTAAACTTTTCGTGATTTTTAATTCGCAAACTGTTAAGAATTTTGTTATAGTTCTTTAGGAAAAAATGATTAGCATAATTTATAGATCTTTTAAATAAAATTTGTTGGAAGGTCACTGCAACAGTATCTTTGATGACTAGAATATTCCTCTAGTGATAGGAAAATTTTTCAGTCTCATAATTCAATAATTTTTATACCAAATGAAACGATTTATTGATCAAAACAACTTTTATAATTGCAAAAAACTTAGATTCTCAACCAAGAATTGAAGAAATATTATTTCAAAGCCATGACCTCTATTTTTGTCAATCGACGATAATAGAGGCACTGATCGATGACTATATTATAGGACTTTAGCTCCTAATATTAAGGGGAGTCTAATGATGGTGGTGGTGGTCAGTAACACTTATTAGAGGTGATAGACTAAATATTTAAGTTTTTTTCTAATTTTTATTCTCAACTATTGTGATGATTCTGGCATTGCTATAAGGTAAAAATGGTATGGTTATGATGGGCTCAAATAAATGAGTTGATTGGTGTGTATGGTTGGCTTGTTAGAGTCATCTATGATGAAAAGTAGAGGAAGAGGATGGTTTCATGAATAGTAATCTTAGGAGGGTGAAAATGAAAAATAAGAAAGATGAGGGTGGAAGTGAAATATTTTTGTAATAAGGAGAGATTGTAATATCCTCCTATATTTTTCTATAGTATCTCTTGCTATGTTTCCTAAATGATCTCCTCAACATTGTCATTCCTCTACATCACCTTAATTATAAAAATCTGCTTTGACATTGGTGCACTTGAGAATCCAAAATAGCTACTGGCTCCTCTTTATAAGTTATATTCTCCTTCACCTCTACATTCTGTGATTGGAGTACATGAGAAGGATAAAAAATGTACTAGCAAAGCATAAAAATATGAAATGCTAGGATGACTTACATTATGTTTGGAGTTAACACCAATCGATATGCAACATTTCCATCTTTCTCTGTTATCTTGTAAGGTCCAATATATCTTAGAGATAGTTTCCCTTTTTTTCAAAACCTCATCACACCGTTCATCGGAGATATCTTTAGAAATATAAAGTCACCGACTTGAAATTCCACATCTTTATGCTTTGAGTTCTCATAGCTATTTTGTCTACTAAATTGTGTCTCTAGTCCTTGCTTGATTAAAGGAATCTTCTTTGATGTGAACTTGATTAGTTCTAGGCCCTTTAACTACCTCTTGCCTACTTCCTCCTAGCATATTAGTGATCTACATTTTTGTTCATACAATGCCTTATAAGGAGCCATCCCAATGCTACTATAATAGCCATTATTATAAGCAAACTCAGTCAAAGGTAAGTGCGAATCCTAACTAGCACCAAAGTCCATCACGTACATCCTTAGTATGTCTTCTAAGGTCTAAATCATCCTCTTAAAATTCTTATCAATTTGAGGATGAAATGTTGTGCTAAAATCCAATCTGGTGCTTAATTTCTTTTGTAATTTCCTATAAAACCAAGATGCTAATTGTATCTTTGGTCAGATATTATCGACATAGGCACCCCTTGGGGACACATTATCTGCTCAATATATACTTACCTGAGCTTAGATATTGAGTAGGTGGTTTTCATGGGTAAGAAGTGGGCTAACTTTGCTAACCTATCTGCGATCACCCAAATCGAATCATATCAAGTCCTTGTATAGAGTAGACTAATGACAAAATCCAATATGATATTTTCATATTTGCATTCAGGAATTGGTAATAGTCATAGCTTACCAGAGAGTCTTTGATGCTCAACGTTTACTTATTAGCAAGCCAAGCACTTAAAGGCATATTCAGCCACATCCTTTTTGATTCCAACCCACTAATACGTGTCTTTAATGTTATGATACATCTTAGTTGAACCAGGATGTACATTGTATGCTGTATAGTGCACTTCCTCTAAAATCTCCTCCTTCATGTTCTCTACATCTAGAACACACAATTTCTTATTCATCTTTATTATACCTCCCTTATCAATCTTGGAATACTTACATCCTTCTCGTACCTCATAAATAAGCTTTTGAAGTTTAAGATCTTGGCCTTAAGTGACTTGATCCTATCCAATAATACCGATTGTATTATGAAGCTCACCGGTAGTACCCTTGAATATGAAATTTGAAATTGAGTGCCTTGATCCATCAAATTATGTAACTCTTTGGTCAAAGCTCTCCTCTATACTATAATATATGTCAAACTACCCAAGGACTTCCTACTTAGTGCATCTACTATTACATTTACCTTTCTAGGATGATACTGAATCGAGTAGTCATAATCTTTTAGTAGTTCCATCCACCTTCTTTGCCTCATATTACTAAAATATATTTTCAACTCCTGTAAACCAAGTAAATTTCACACATCTCACTATATAGATAATGTCTATAAATCTTTAAGCTAAAGATCACTGCTACCATCTCTAAATCATGAGTAGGGTAATTTTGTTCATGTTTTTTCAATTGCCTTGTAGCATAAGTAATCACCCTACCATTCTACATTAACATGCAACCTAAGCCAACTCTCGAAGCATCACAGTACAATTGAAATCCTCCACCTTCAATTGGTAACGCTAGGACTAGAGTTGTAGTTAAACACTTTTTTAATTTTTGAAAGCTCTCCTTAGAGGCTTTAGACCAAATGAACTAGGCTATTTTACATCAGACGTGTTAATAGGGATGTTATCTTGGAAAAGTTCTAGACAAACCTTCAATAGTAGCTTACCAATCCAAAACTTTTTGCACTTCTATCATTGTCATTGTTTTTTCCCAGTTTGTTACAGCTTCCAGCTTCTTTGGGTCCACTTGTATCCCCTTTTAAAATACCACGTGTCTTAAGAATATGACACTCTTAAGTCAAAAATTACACTTTTAGAACTTAACATACAAATAATGTTCTCAGAGAGTCTATAAAACCACTCTCAAATAATGGGCATGCTTTTTTTTAATTTGTAAAAACACCAAAATGTTGTTGATAAAGACAGTCATAAATCAACCTAAGAACAATTTGAACACTCTATTCATTAGATCTATAAAAGTTGCTAGAGCATTGGTAAGGCTAAATGACATTACTAGGAATTCATAATGGTTGTATTGAGTTTTGAAGGTCATATTCATAAAGTTGATTGAATAGATCATTGAATCAAAGTAATGGATACTTATTGGTGATGGACACCTTATTCAACTGAGCGCACCCTATAGTGATGTGCTAAGCCTAATGAAATCCTTATCCAATAAATCCCATAATTGTTCTTTTAATTCCTTTAACTTTGTGGGTTCCATTTATCTGGAGGTATAGAAATCAAAGTTGAACAGGTACTAGATCAATGTGAAACTCTCTCTTTAGAGGTAGCCTTAGTAACTCTTTAGGAAATACTTCTAGAAACTTTCAAACTACTAGAACACTTTGGAGGCTATTAATTTCTACCGAGGTATCCCTGATCGAGGCTAAGAACCCTTGACACCCCTATCTAAGCATCTTAATGGCCACTAACATTGAAATTATATTAGATGGGATGGTTCTCTTATCTCTCTCAAAAGTAAAAATCTGAATCACAACTTTCTTCTCTCTATAATCCAAGGTCCCTAATATTATGTTAAAATCCATAATCAGTAGTGTAACATACCACTACCATAGGACATATGCCCGAAATTCTTGAGAATATCCAAGTACATACCCTACGGGAATGGCATGTTAAAGCAGTCACATTCAGTTAATATGGCATCATACACATCATAAGTAATTATAAAAACAACTTATCTCATTTCATTAACAAAACATATTTTACACTGTTATTTCATTACAAACCATTAATATATTTACATTATAGAGACCATATGTGATCACATTGTTTCAAACAAAAGATTCTACATGAAATGAAAACTATATAAAGTACTTTATCTAAAATCCTCAGATGACAGCTGACCAGACCTTTGAGCCATATCTTGATCCAAAATGGACAATACTAAACTTTAGTTAGCTTGCTCTACTAATAAGGTCTCCTCTCAGTATCTAAAAATCAACATTGCAATTTTGATGAGTTTTGCGAACTCAGTGGATGAACCATAATCGATGTGTTCACTCAAAATATAACACATATATATCAATGAGTAACATTAGGCTCAATTAAAGTAACACTTCATTCAGAGCTATAACTCGTGTTCTACAATTTGCATCATAATACAAGAAGCATTTAAAAATACAATCACTTTTTAAGTCATTCCAGAAGTACATTCTGAATGCAAGAATATCATGTAATCATTTCAGAACATAACACTCATTTATCACAATTCTTAATATCACCATCAAAGTCATAAGCATTTCTCTATATTAACACAACATAATTCAACATTCATTTCCAATCCATATCATGAACACATTTAAAGATATAAATGCAAAAGCAAATGAGACTCCTTTCATTTTAACTTTGTTGTGACCGAGTGCCTATTTCACTGTACCGTATCCGATGTAGATACCGAGATCTTTTCAGTACTGTTCCATATCCGTTGTGGATACCGGACTCATTAATCGTAGAGCCTGAGGCTTTGATGCACATAACTGAGCGTAAAGCTCTTTTCACGTTGGCTACTCCAGTCACAACTCGTTTATGTGAACATGCATTATGTAATGGAGTATAATAGTTCATATAATATATCATCAATCACTTTCGGTCAATGAGCACATTCAATTTTCATAGTGCATCGGATCTAAGTCCGTCATTCAACAAATAGCTGAGCATTCAATTTCTTTATTCACATTCAAATCACAAACACTCCCAATACAGTTTCGAATATCAAACTTCTCAGACAATCAATTGTCTGGAATCAATAATATCACAATTGTATCAATATCAATTCAATATAGAGGAATTAAGTTTAATTAACACAGTTTGAATAGAACACATTACCAATCTAAATCTCACATCTAGGTTACCCACTATACATACAATTCCAATAGAAGTATAAATATTTGAGTTTACATAACTAGGTTAACTCACAGTACACTCCAGTTAGTTATTGCCTTGACATGCTGGCAATGTCTGGATGGTATCGTTTGATGTGTGCCTCTAAATCAAACAATACATACATGTTCACATTACTAATTGATCGGTCAAATGAATGCTCAAAATTACACATGTATATGTATCATTGTTTAATGTATGCTTAATTGATTATTACGGGGTATGAAATCTTATTCACAAATCATACTTATACCTTCATCATGGTTTGAGCATCATTTAGTTTGCAATTAGGTTTATGTCTTAATATACTTTATCACTTTCAATTCATCACTCACACATTTATCACTCTTTTTCCTAAGATTATACACTCTCACAATTTCCTAGTTCTCATTCAATCATTCCCAATTCATCACTTACATACTTTGAATCACATTACATTCATGAGAACATCTTTATATCATTATCAACTCATATTTCACACTCATACAATTGGTAGTTTATATCTGAAATTTTAACAAGCTACATCTATATAATCACCAAAATTTTCCAACAACACATACTCATTCATAAATACCCTATGATCTTCAATGCTCATTCATCTATACCTCATACACATTTCTCATTTTCTTCAGATCATGTTTGAATTAAAATAACTCATTTATTCCTTAAACAAATCAAAATTTCCAGATTTGAACTCATCCTCATAAAAACAGTCCATTTTTTATGTTATGACTTCAAATAACTATATAAACTTATCAAGATATCTTCTCGCCAATCTGTTACATAGAAGCATTAATAAGACATCAATAATCATTTTTCATGTTTTATACTTTGACTAATTCGAGTTCTAAAGTCCCCAAAATTTAGGAGATAACATAAGGTTCCCATATAGGATTCTATCACAGGCAGTCTTAGCAAAACAAGTACAACTCAAGCTCTAGTCACTATTTTATCAAACAAATTCATAGAGGTCACGCTAAGACCTAAATCTACAACTTTAATTGTTTGCGTTCCTTTAAATTAATTCCCTAAAGATATGTAAAATAGGCCGAAAAGGAAGATAAAATTGAAACCACAATTTCAACCTGCAGCTCTAATCTTCCAAATGTTTTTTTTAAGATTGATTTTTAGGTGAGTTTTGTATGACCATTATAAAATAGAAAATGAGGTATTTAGGCAACTCATTCTTATAATCAAATGTTCCATAATGTCTGAAGTTTCTAATGACATCAAATTCATGCATTTTGGTTCAATATTATGAGAGTTATAACTAAATGGTTACAGACTATTCTCATAACATAACAGTACACAGTTATCAAATTCAATCCAAATTTTAGGACTCTTAAGGATAGATTTCAAATTCAATTCCTTCATGAAAAATGTATCCATATGTGTACAGTTTACTCTAAATTAAAAGTCATCCAATTTGAATATTCACATATCAAGTTATAGCCAAAATACAGATGTATGTTCAGGAAAACACTCCATATAAAATATTCCAGTACACTTCATCATCAACCTTACATGCAATTCATTCCAATTCAAACATAATTCTCATACCATTTAACGTGTTATAAAGCTCATATTGTTACTTACCTTTTAGGCTTCCAACTTAGTTCAAAATTCTAGATTCACTAAGCCTCCAAGTATGCAAGATTCATCACAAACTTAAGATGGAAACAAGGTGTTTTTGGATAGCAAGATGAAGGTAACTTTTAGCTAGTTTTCTTGGCTTTTTTATGTAAGGTAAAAAGCTGGTTTTGGTGTAGCAATTTGGCTAGGGTTCAGGCAAAATTTCAGAGAGAAGGAGCAATTTTGGTGAAGGAAATGAAGGAAAGAAGCAGCAAAACTCTACTGTAGAAACTTGCTACATCACATACTAGGTGTCACCATTACAACACAACATTTATCTTAAGGCATGTCTTACATTTGTCCACTCAAGATGCTACCACTACTCCACCCAAGATGTTGCCATTAGTCACTAATTAAGTATTCCACATGTCACTCCAAGATTGGTCCACTTGTCACATAATAATTTGTCCATTTGTCAATTAATTACTAGTCTATTTGTCACACATTTAAGCTACTAAATGTCACACTTCTATTTGTCTCTTATTTCTACATTTTTCCCTAGTCTAAAATACTTCAAACTTTTTATAAATTTCCAAAATATCTGAAATGTCCCCAAAATGTGAAATTAATTCAAATACACACCAATTCAATTTTCAAGATAATTAATCCATAATTCACACTTTAATCACATTAAAATCACTTATACTCGGAAAATGTCAATGAATGCATGTATAATTATTTTCATGAGTGAAAACGTTATTCACGTGTATGTGCATGCCATATAATGCATGAAATGTACTTCTAAATTCTCAATAAGCTCTCATATATAGTATCCTAGGGTTCTAACCCTAATCATGTGATAATGGGATATTACAATGGGTCCATTCTCCAAGTCAAGTTTTGGGATATTTCACACTCTTTCCTGCACTACTAAGTTTATAGTCATCCATACTCATACATTCTTATACACACACACACTTGCACTCATCATATTTTTCATTTTTTTACTTGAATCTGGTTGTGCAAGTCAGTTTTTCACCTCGTTCTTTTTTATTGTTACTGTTTATGCCTAGGAGTGATAGGGCTTTGCCTTTGATTCCCTTAAATATTGAACTTGAGAGGTTAGTGAAAAAGATTAGAAGAGAGAGGAGAATAGAGGGTACAAGTCAAGTTCTTTTTGAGGATGAGCATATTTCATAAGAGTCAAGTTTGTCATCTACTGAACAAGAACCTAGTGAGAGAGCTACCTCTGGTGAACACTTGTCTGTTAATGATTCTGAATTAGAGCAAGAAACTATGGATGGTTTTAATGGCACTAATGGACATAATGGGCCTAATAGGAACAACGGACAAGTTGAGAACAACCTAAGGAATAATGGTGATGATAATAGAAGTATAAGGAAGACTAATAATTCCAATGATGATTATGAACCTTATGGCTTTTATACTTATGATGTGAACTTTGAAATTAAAGGAGCATTAATTTCTTCCTTACTTAGGTTCTATGGCTTGCAAGTGATGATCCACATAGGCATTTGAAGACTATGCACATGATGTGTTCTTCCATGACACCACCCAGACAAATCTTGAAGATGTATTGAGGAGAGCATTCCACTTCACTTTAGAAGGCAAGGTCAAGGAGTGGTTTTACACACTACCTCAACATTTCACCACATTAACTTGGGATCAGTTGAAAGGAGCATTCTTGGATGAACATTTCCCTACCTCTAAAACTTAAAGGCTAAAAAAGGAGATAACCAGTGTTGTGCAACGAGATAATGAATCCATGCATGAATATTGGACAAGGTTCATCACACTTCTAACCTAGTGTACTCACCACAATATTTCAAAGAATGATCTAGTTAACTCTTTCTATGAAGGGCTCCTTCCATATCATAAGCCCTCAATTCGTGCTGTTGCAAATGGTTCGCTCAGAGAATTGAGTCCAATGCTACATGGGACTTACTTCAAAAGATGGTTGCTAATGACCCTCAATCTTGAGACACAAAAAGGGTGTACAATACCTCTTCAGCTTCTTCCTAAGGTATTCTTGCTGAAATTGCTACTTTGGGAAACCGAGTGGAGAAAAGATTCAATATTTTGGAGAATAATGTGAAAGCCAAGCAAGTTAATTCAGTGGGTCATTCTCAAGCTAAAGTAACAGGTTGTGAGTACTGTAGGTCCGTGATGCATGCCTCCAATAATTGTGCTCAATATGAAGAAGTTTATACCCTCTACCAAAGTAGGAATGGCCAATATCAAAAGAGGGATCCTTACTCTAACACCTTTAATCTGAGTTGGAGAGATGACCTTAACTCTAGATGGGTTGGGGATTAAGGCAACACTCAAGGAAATTCTTCCAATCAAATGGTGTCAAATCAAGGGACATCATCTTCTTTTTCTAAGGGTGATGAATTTGCCATAATCATGAAGGGCATTGCCAGGATTAATTCAAGATTAGATCAAGAGAAGACACAAACTGATGCTAAGTTGAATGCTATGTGGAATAAGATGGAATCATGTCCACAAAATGTGTTCTCTAAGTTGGAGCAAATAGAGACTAAGCATGAGAACTTGAACACTTTTGTTACTCAAATCTCAAACAACTTCACTGAACAATAAGCAAAGAGTAGTGGTTCTATACCATCCAACACAGTGATAAATCCTAAATCTTTGAATGCAATCACACTGAGAAGTGGTAAGGAAATTGGTGCTAAGAAAGTGCAATTC
>JAOTAY010000005.1:39648908-39659287 GCA_025629805.1 Erythroxylum baracoense
TCATTATCTGATCATGCATTCATGTATGAAATGCATCTCATTCATATTCAATCAATTATATTTTCAATCATTCCCATTTTCAATCACATTTTTAGTCCCATATACATATATCATTGGGCCTTAATCCAGCATTCAAAAAAACATGTTGAGTAACACATATTTCACCAAATTCACATTCAAGGAACACTTCAATATCACATTCATCAACCAGAATCTTCGAACCTTCATGTACAGATTTAGTACAAACAGTTCATTCCACATTTAGAACAGAATCTATAGCAAACAAATATTAAGTGAGACCATCTAGGTTAATCACCAATCGCTCCAGAAAGCTATTGCCTTGAAGTCCCGGCAATGTCTAGATGGCACTCTAAATGCTCCTCCATATCATACAAAACACATTTACACACAAAATACATTTACACATATCACAATTTTGCACAATGGTATAAGTATTCATTTATGCACATCTATGTATATAAAATCTGTCCAATGCATGTTTAATGACAATCTAGGGTATTTTTCCATCTTTCATAGCACATGATCATTTATAGTCCAAAACTCACGTAACTTAATCTGTACTTAGGGTTTGCACCTTAATAAGACAATTGGAGTATAATATCATAACCCCATTGATCATTTCAAAATTTTTTTCTGAAAACAAACTTTTGGGGTCAACCTTTCATAAGTATTCAGACTAGGTAAATGGAGTAATTTGCAACACTTCCTTCTAGAAAATGTTCCTCATTGTCTTAAGTTTCTAATGACTCTAAGTGCATTCAATTTGGTTCATTATTGTATGAGTTATGCTCAAAATATTGTAGACTAAGTACATTTGAAATTTAGCTAAGTGTATGATCATACTGTCCAATTGTCCAACTTATACCTCTCAATTCCAATATCTAAAAATTACAAACTTTATCCAATTGAAAGCTAAGAGAATAAGATACAACTTTTGTGAAGAGCCCTTTGTCTGATTTAGCCTACGTTAATACAGTTTTTTCGATAACAACAGGATATGATTTCTTTCCCTGGGAGTGTTACAGCCTAAGCCAATACTCACTTTCATGGCAAATTTTGAAATTCTTATAGACAGAATTAAAATTCGACTTCTTCAAGAACGTTGTAGCCATATATCTCTACTTTAATCTTAATTAAGAATCAAATCATTTGGAAATTTATAGGTCAAGATATAATCAAAATACCAAAGCATGTTTAATGAAAATTCTCCAGTTTATAACATTCCAGCACATTACCTCTTTTTCATCCTAAATCCATTAATCAAACATGTGATTATCAGAATTCTATCATGTACAGTTGATGACACCTTCATTTTACTTCAGTTTTAGTTCAATAACATCAATACATAGTTCAACAATTCATGATTGTTCATAAACTCCAAAACAGTACCTATTCCATATTTTTCCATATCACATGTTCTTCATTTTTTTCCCAGATTTTCTTAAGCAAATTTCAGGTTAGATTTGTATGGCCATTATGACCTAGACAATGAGGTATTTAGACAACACCTTCTCCTAATAAAATGTTCCATAATGTCTTAAGTGTTTAATGACATCAATTTCATGCAAGTTATAAACAAAAATCTACAGACTGTTTTCATACCTCGACAACACACAGTTCTCAACTTCAAGCCAACTTTCAAGACTCTTAAGGATAGATGCCAAATTCGATTCCTCCATGAAAAATGTAGCTCTAATTCTCTAGTGTACTCTAAATGAAAATTCATCCAATTTGGATATTCACAGATCTAGTTATAACCAAAATACAGATGTATGTTTAGTAAAACACTCCATATAAAATATTCCAGCACACTTTAATCATTAACATCATATGTAATTCATCCTAATTCATCATCATCAATTCTCTATCATAACATGCTATAAACACTAATCATTTACTTACACATTTAACTCCAATTCTAGATTAAAAGATCAAGCCAATCCAGTACTCCAAGCAAGTAGAAACATCACACGTTCAAGGTAAAATTTAGATGGATTTCAGCTAGGTTTAGTAAGGAAACTTCAAGTTGATCTTTTACTTAACTTTCTGAGGCTAAAACATGAATTATTTGTGCAACAATTAGGCATAACCATAAGCAAGTTCAGGGGGGTGAAAGAAAAGAGTTTCAGTAATGCGTACATATATGTATGTATGTGTGTGTGTGCATATATATATATATATATATATATATATGTATGTATACCCTCTATTGAGTATGTTCTAGATTGATATGATTGATGACATGATAAGCAATGATAGATGCCCCTATCCTAACGCATATGATGTATATATATATATATATCATATCAATCTGGAACCGTACTCAATAGAGGGTATGGATTCGATATATGTATTTAGATATAAACTTACCATATTGACATACTTGTCAACATAAACCTTGCGATGTGGGTGCCACTCTTGTTATTCCTTAAAAAATAGGAAAGGAAATATCCTAATTATTGTCATTTACAATTCGTTGAGCTCAATTAGTAACCTGGGACTCGCTAAGTTTGTTAGGATGGTTTGATTATGCAATTCGACCCTTTATCCTATTCTCACATTTCCTTTTCGTGATTTTTAATTAGTAAATTATTAAAAAATTTTCCATGGTTCCTAACGGAAAATGATCAACAAAATTTATAGGATTTTTTGAAATAAAATTCACTAGAAGTTAGACGAAACACTATCTCCTACGACTATAATATTACTTCAATCATCATAATATTCCTCCGAATACTGAAAATTTTTTCATTCTTAAAGTTAAATGATTTTTATACCAAATGAAATCCCTTAACGAGTAGAACATCTTTTATGCTTGCAAGAAACTTAGATTCTCAATCAATCTCCATGAATTGAAGAAATATTATTTCAGAACCCTAATCTTTATTTTCGTCAATCGATAATGATAGAGGCAATGACTAGTGACAAGACCATGTTTTTGCTCCTGAAGTTGAGGAGAGTCTAATAGTGGTGGTGATGATGATGGTCAGTAAGACTCACCAAAGATGATGAATCGAAGATTTGAGTTTTTTCTACAATTTTTTGTGATGATTTTGATGTTGTTGTGGGGTAAAATGGATAGGGTTATGATGGACTCGAAGAGAGGAGTTGATTAGTATATATGGTTAGCTAGTTAGAGTCAATGACAATGAAGAATAGAGGAAAAGGATGGTTTAGTGAATAGTAACCTTAGGGGGTGAAAATGAAAAATAGGAATATATATATATAGAGGGCATATTATGAAATCCTAATTATTATACAATGATTAATTATCTTGGTTGAAATAAAAATTAGCCTAATGCATTTATACCCTCTCTTGAGGCACATATGTATATTAAACTAGGTAATTATCACTTCCTGATGCACAATTCAACCTAATCAAACTTATTAAGCAGAGTTAACATAATATAGGAAATCCCTTCTTCTACATTTATGGTGCTTATTGTCCTATTGTAAGGATCATACTTCACCTCCTAATCCTTTATACAACCCCTAACATTGAATCTTTAATGGCCAATCATAAATTTAATAATTAAAATCAAAGAGAATAAATTCAATTAGATGATTCCTAACCCTAACTAAGGATTTTAACTACTCAATATAATAAAAAAATAAAATGAATCAATCTTAGGATAAAAGGAAGAAAATAAGGAAAGATAGAACAAGATATCCTAATTGTGCCTAAGTTGAGATTGATCTTCTTCCAATCCTTGCTTCCAAGCCTTCTTAGATATTAAGAAATGCTAACCACTCACTAAAACTTAAGGTGGCTATCACACACCTCTAAAAGCTCCATAAGTTAACCCTACAATGAATATTTATAGCCAGGTTTTACATCATAGAGTCCTAAGATGATTAAAATTTTAATTTTGTGTATCTTTGGATTACGTATATCTAAACTAATGTTAAACTAGCTCCTACACTGGTGTTGGCTACCTTCTAAAGCTTTAGTCTCAAATTAGTATATATCTAGTGCCAGTTATCTTCTATTTCTTCAACTTTTGAACCTTGTAGAAGACACTTATCTCTTAGCTATATTCGACGTCTTTTTAGCCTTTTCCTCTAATTTCTCCAATTTAGGCGTCTTTAAGCTTGAATCGAACTCTAATTCTTTCTATAAAGTTGTTTTTTCTTATTGTCAGTTTCCAAATGACTTATATTTTCTTGATCTTAAAACTATAAAGAATAGTCCACTCAAATATAGGATTTCTCCTCAAACTCATCACATATAACATAATGAACTAAACATCGGAAAACATCATATAGTTATGTTAAAACATGTCATAAAGATGATAAAATATAATTAATTTAACCCATAATAGCATGTAAATTATAGCCCATTAAATTCTCCTACAGTTATTACTTGTCCTCAAATAATTGACAATAAGAAATCCCTAGCCAACTAAACTAGCTAATTCAATCAAGAAAAATTCCACTTTTATAAGTGTATAGTGGCCTTTAGCATATACCATAAGCCTTTAAACCCCTAAGTGTCCCTAGTGAAGGAGTTATAGTTTCCTAAGGATTTACTAAAATGATATCCACAAACATTAATTAACAATCATTAGTTAAGCCCATTAGAAAAATAAAATATATGCTGGCTCAAATTCTTACGAGATAAGTTTAATCAAAGCCTCATCACCTAATAAATTTGGTTTCCCAATATTCAAGATTTTCATAGCAATGACTTAATCAAATCTCAACTGTAAATGATCTATACACTCATACTATCAACATAGAGTAACTAATGAGAACCTAGTTACAAAACTAATAAGAAAAGTAAAAAACAACATAGAAAATTTGTAAATTTTGAAAAAATGACATATAATTGGATAAATCTCATTTCAACTCCTCCATACCTAGAACACTATTGTCCCTAATACTGGGCACAACTAGTAATATAAAAAGAATGCAAAAACTCCATAAAAACTAGATGTTTGAAAGGTTACTTCCACTATAAATCACTTTACTTTGCCTATTTGCATAAAAACTCAAAAATGGAGAGTCATAAATATGAAAATAACATTCACTTTTCATTTGAAATTTATAATATACTTAAATTCAGATAAAGTAAGCAACTAAAAGTTAGATAAAAAATAATATAAATCCACAGATCCTAAATAACTTAACTACATTATATGTAATTCATAAGTTATAATTCCTGAAGGTCATTGAGGAGGTGGAGGAGGCAATGGGTGATGCTAAAGGTAAATCCAAAGATTGTTCTATTTAATATGAAAACTTGTTATTTATCCCAAAAGACTATTAGTGGATGTTGCCAATTGTTGCATTGTTATCCTTCATGGCTAGAGAGTGTTTCTATGTTTCTTTCTCCCTCTTCAACCTTTTAGTCATTGTCAGCCCACCCTCCTCTTTTCCCAAGTTACTTTATCAAGTCTTCCCAAATTGATCCACATGTTATTCTTCTATTTGTACTCAAATAACCTTATTTGGTCATTATTGATATAGTTTATATCTCTTGTTATCACATCCCCATCATTAGAGAGGTCTATTCTTATTTCTTCATAGCTGGCTAATTGACACCAAGAATACAAAATTCTTAACCTATGATCTATATCAAACCACATTGTTAATTAATTACAACATTAAGGAGAATATTATGACTAGTGAGATCTTGTTTAAATCATTATAAAGGAGATTCAAGACATACAAATACGATAATTATAATTGATTCAATCCACTAGCTTGAGGCTATACATATGTAAGCCACAAGTTGAGGTTGTATGAATGCACTTATTAAAAATTAATTAACATATAAAAAAATAAACCTAAAATTTGTTATAAAAAAAGAAAATAGGTTAGTTAGAACACAAACTAAGGAAAAATCTTAGAAATTTAAACCATATAGTTAAATATAACATTAGCCTTAATGTCAAATAAATAACAAACTTAATGATAAGAGCAAATTAAATTAAAGAGATATATCCTACTTCCATGCAAGGTTGATGAGGTAAAAATCTAAGAAATTCCACAAAATTTTTCTTAAAACAAAAAATAAGCATCGATAAAAAATCAAAGATAAAGAAATTGAATTAAAAGAGAAATAAAGTTTAAAATGTTAGGTTTCCTCTCAGTAAACACTTCTTTACAAGTCGTTTAGTAGGAATTTCCACTTAAATTCTTCACTCGTTTAGAATCGTTAATTGGATGAGCTTGGCTACCTTACCACAAAGAATTGAGAGAGTAAGATATCTTAATAAGATAAATATCTCATTAGTATATATAACACCAATAAAAGGTAACTTTGTCCAATTCTAGGTCAAGTGCTTCTTTGGTAGACAGTAAGGGTATATGCTTTCCTCCTCCTAAGTCTTTGAAATCATGAAGACGTCGGAGTTTGTAGTCCTTCCCTTCCACTTTAAAAACACTCTCCACAAGTTCAAGATCCTCCTATTTATTATTAAGTCCTAATGTTTTACATGTTTTCAAAGAATCATCATAACTAACTTTAGGTACTTCATACATAATAACGTTGATTATTTCCAACCTATAACATTCATCATTAAAGACAAGAAGTCTTTTCAAGACCTTGTAGTTATAGAAATCTAACTTCTCCTTACCTATATTAAGTTTCAGCTTACCATTAACTACGTCAATTATCACCCCTTTAATTTCCAAAAATTGATCTATTTAAGATGATGGGAACCTCAATGTCATACTCCATGTCTATTGTCAAAAAGTCAACAAAAAGATGAATATTTGTACTTAATAAGTAAATCTTCCACTACCCTAACTGGGCATTTAATGGATTGATCTGATAGCTAGTGTGAAATATTTTTAGGATTGGATTCCCTAGTCCAAGCTTCTTAAAGATAGATAAAGGCTTAAGATTAACACTTGAACCTAAATCACATAAGCACTTAATAACATTAAAAGCAAAAAAATTGAAATAGACTAGTAAAAATCCCTAGATCCTTCAACTTTGGAGGTAATTTCTTATGTAAGATTGTACTACACTCCTCCATTAAAGGCATAGTAGAATACTCCTTAAGTTTTTTTTGGGTTATAAATAATCTCCTTAAAAAAACTTTAACATATGCTAACGTACCTTAAATAATGTTTTGATAAAGGATATATTGATGTGTAACGTCTTTAAGATATCTAAAAATTTATTGAATTTGTTTTCATCCTTCTTCTTCATCATCATCCTGTGAGGGTATGGAACTAGGGACATGTAGGATTTCACAATGGGTAATGGGTTTTGCTCTTGAACGATGTCTGTTGAAGAGGAGATTAATGTCAATTTGCTTCTTTCCATCTCAATCACTCTCTTCTTTAGCCTTTTCTAACTTCATCACTTTCTCCTCTTTATTAACTTCATTATTAAGTTTTTTCTATTCTTAAGTGTAATAGCTAGCACTTGATCTCTAAGTTCACCTTAGTGTTACCAAGAAGCTTTTTTAACCTTGTTCACTCACCTCTTTAGCTAATTAGTTCACTTGCACCTCTAAGTTATGAATGGATACATAATTAGACTGAAATATCTTTTCAAGTCCGCGCATTTGGGTTTTAAGTTTCTCTAAGTTATCTAATTCAACATCTATGGAAGATTGTTTAAGCATCTCTTCCATCCTTTAGTTTTGTGGTAGTGGTTTTTGAAACTAAGGTCATTTTTGGAATCTAGATATCATATAAATTTGCCTACTCTAACTCATTGCTCTTTCCATAAAAAATTTGGGTGATTTCTCTACCCCTATATTGTAAGTATTGGAGAATTGGTCATTCTTCACTATTTGTTTTCCTTTACAACTAGTTATGTAATTAGCCTCTTTGTAGTAATTTGAGATCGACTCCATATTTATGCATCATTGGAAGGATGCCCACATATGCCATATTGATATTATGCCTCTCTATTTCCCATGTCTCGATTAAAAAACATCTTTATTTTATTCAAAAGATCAGCGAACTATTATGCCAAGTCTGAAGATACTTAAATCTCATAAAGGGATGTTTTTGACTTTTCCCTTACCACCTTAGTTGATGAATTTGTAGCCAAAGCCTAAATGATATCGTTTGCTTCCTTAACATTTTTTATGGATATTTTCCCTCTCACTACAATTTCAACAAAGTATGACATGTTAATTTAAGACCTTTATAGAAGAATTAGTTAACTAGTTGTAATAAATTCTGATAGTATGGGCACTGGCTAAGCAAAAATTTATATCATTCCCAAGCTTTATGGAATGCTTCCTCCTTTTTTTGTACAAAGCTCCGAATTTACATCCTCAACTCAGTGGTCTTACGCGAAGGGAAGAATAATAATATGAAGGCATCATACTTTTGGTCCTTAAAAGAATCTACCTCAGTTGAGATGAACGACATCGTTACTCGATCTCTCATGAAGTAAGAAAAACACCTTATCTGAAGCTCATTTTCTGCAACGCCATTTAATAAAAGTTTTTGGATTACCAAACATAATTCTTTAATGATTGTGATTGTTTCTTCCTTATATGATCCACCGAATGTCGATAGCAAATAAACATGGACTTACTTTAACTTATAATTCTTCACCCTTTGGTTTAGTTTAATGTATGAGAGACTCACACTAATCTTTGACATCTAAATTTCTCTTATGTGTATTTGAGGTGTTTATTGTTGCTTTATACTAACAACGATGTTGTCCTAATTTGCAACCATCTCTTATCTCCTTCTTGCTTTATTTTATTTACAGGTTCACTCAATTTTCAGATTATGGGGAGTAGGTCATCCAAGTTATTACTCCTGAATTTATTTTCTTGCATCAACTACCTAACAATAAAATAAAAATTAAAATAAAAGAAAAAACTAGAAATGATAAGATAGTAAGTAAATAGTCACTAATAATGGCAAAAACTTGATCAAGTTTTTTCTGGAAGTACATAGAATCTATTGTAACAAGTAATAAATTCTTGAGTATTTCAGAGAATCAATCCAATGAGGATTATACTTCTATGTTTATTAATCCAATCTAAGCAATGAAACTAAATTAAACAAATTTTAGTAAAAAGTAATCAATATGTAAACTAATAGAAACAAGATGATTAAATAAAGAGAAATCAATAAGATAAACACTAGGGTTTCATGGTTCACTCATATGGAACTTCAATTTTCATATAATGATTGATATCTAGGTTAAAATAACAATTAACCTAATGCATCTATGCCCTCTTCTGAGAAGCGCAAGTATATTCAACTAAATAATTATCACCTCTTAATATGCAATTCAACCAATCAAACTCATTGAGTATAGTTAATCTATTTAGTTATCAGTATAGTCTAGAAAATATAATTTTCTAAATATAAGGTGTTTATTCTCCTAGTGCATGAATCATATTTTCTAAATATAATGTGTTTATTCTCCTAGTGCACGAATCATACTTCACCTCTCCATTCTTCATACAATCCTTAAGACTAAATATGTGAGGATCATTCATAAACTCAAAAATTAAAATCAAAGAGATTAAATTCAATTAGATGATAATTCTTTATGCACTAAAAATTGAATGATCTACCATAAATTATATTTCTTACTTAATTACTCAAAATAATTAAAATAAAACTAAAAAAATCAATTTTAATATAAAAGAAAGGAAAGAGGGAAAGATAGACGAAGATAGCCCAATTGTACCAAATTAAGGTTGATCTTCGTCTAATCATTTCTTCGAAGCCTTCTTTAATGTTGAGAATCCTAAATTAATCACAAAAACTTAAGGTGGTTGTCACATTACTCCAAAAGCTCCTTAACCCTAATAATAATATTTATAGCTAGGGCTTACATCATATAGTCTAAAGGTGATTAAAGTTTTAATTTTGTATTTCCTTAGATTACATGTATGAGAATCAACATTGGACCAGCTTTCACACCGACATTGGTTAACTTCTAGAATTTTAGTTGTCTCAAATTAGTATGCAACTAACACCTAGAATCATCTTGTACTTGACACCAATTATCTTCTATTTCTTCAGCTCTTGAGCTTTGCAAGAAATAAGAATTTATCTCCTAGTTTTATTCGATATTTATCTGGCCTTTATCACCAATTTCTCTAACTTTTGACATTTTTAAGTTTGGATTAATCATTGATGTCTTCTACAAAGTTGTTATCCATTTTATTAGCTTTTAAATGACTAATATCTTTTTGATTTGACAACTATGAAAAATAATACACTCAGATTCAGAATTTCTCCTTAAAATTATCATATAAGAAAATGAATTAAATAAAGAAAAAATCATATAATTTCATATAAAATGTGATATAAAGATATTAAATATAGCCCTATCGCATGTTAGTGCACACACACACAGACACACATACACACACACACACACACACACACACACACACACACACACACACACA
>JAOTAY010000005.1:39659387-39684063 GCA_025629805.1 Erythroxylum baracoense
AATAAATTTACCGACGGTATATTGGCTTTTTCCGTCGGTAATTTCCGTCTGTAATTTACTATTTTCTTGTAGTGAAAGTTAATAATATGAAAGTTATCAACTTGACTTAACTAAGATTTGTGTGCAGCTGGATCTAAACTTATATTCTTAACTAGGTGCATTGTCATTCAAATTTATACAAATGTGGTTGCCCTGTATGGATCAACATAAGTGCAAGTAGAAATGTGGTTTCCCTGTATGTATCAATGTAAGTGTAAGCAGACTCTACGTAAGACAATATATCATCATAGGAAATAATTCAGATCATAAACTGCCTTCATAATCCACCAAATTTCACATGGCTAACTTTGACTTTTTTTGGATCAAAATTCATGTAACACCTCAAAACCTTTACTTTTGAGCAATGTTAGAAATGTGCATAAATAAGAGGAACTGCTAGAATTAATATATAATGAAAAAAACTTATCTATTAGATCCTTATGATGTGACATGGTACACAACTGTTGCACTTCCATTATTAGAGAATATAACATCCCATATCTCTCCACTCCATCTTCTAAAAGGAGGATGTTAATTTCTTTAGGATTTTCCAAGGAGAAAAATTATAAGCTTTATGTGTTGCAATACAATAGGACACCAAGGAGAAATCCACCAAAGAGAAGGATGATGAGGAGAATTCACATGAAATGGAAAAGTCTGCCAAGGAGAAAGACGCTGAAGAGACTATGAGGAGAAGTCACGTGAAATGAAATCCATCGGGGAGAGGCCGCATTATTGGGATTTCAGATCGTGTTGCTAGGATCTTCATATAGGAATTTGTAGTTAATTAGGTTAAATTAAAGTAAAATTGAATTTAGTGTTATTTAGGTTTAATTAATGTTATATAGGATTGATCTTAAATTAGAGTTAATTAATGTTAAATAAATCAATTATGATTAATTAAAATTAATTAAGATTTATTAGAATTAGTTTGAAATTAAGGATAATTACATTAATTAAAATTTATTTATAATGTGAGTCTCACGTAATAAAATATAACAAATGTCATGTCAACACTTATGTTGCGACATAATCTCATCAAAGATTATGTCAATTTAAGGTCAAATTTAGACAGCTTTGAAATATTATGATTCTTTTTAAATATTCTACATATTAGAGCATGGTTTGTATTTTAATATAAATATTAGAGTTAAAAATACACTTTATGTCTTAAATTTTCTGTTATTTTTAATATAACTGACATATATCATAAATTAAAGTATATGACATGTAAATTTTGGCAAATCATAATAAAAAACTAATAAAAATGTATTGGTCCACAAAAATATTAAATTTTATAAAAATATTAAATTATATGAAATTTTTTAAAATGAATTAAATTTAAAAAATAGTTTTGTGTTTTTTACAAAAATTTTTGATCGCTTGGATAAACCGTCCCCCTTGGAGCCCAGATTACTCCGCCCATAACTATTAACACTAGTAACATGTGGGCATTTAATCCGAGTTAAACCATCATCATAACTGATCCAGATCCAAAGTTTCATCAGCGTCATCCCAGTGATTGAATCTCTTTACTCCATCCGCTTCGTCTCTTGAACAGTAGAATGTGGTCCAAAATCTATATAAAAGTGGACTCCAAAGGATGGTAACTAAAGATCGGATGTGACCAAAATTTGGCATCCCATAATAAACTGAGTATTTCCCATCGAATGAAAAATTATAAGACGTTAGATAAACACGTTAACCTCCTTCTATGTCATCCTTTTACTCTGAAAAAATAAAGTTAATTAGATATATGAAATTTATTTAATAATGTGATAAAGTAATTAGTTTACATGCATTTCAATCCATCTCTATCCCTATAATGATCAAAGAAATTAGATCTAGTTCAGACCTAAAGTATAGCAGAAAGAGTCTCAGTTTGATATTTTATTAAAAAATAAAAAAATTTGATAATAGTAAAATATTTAAAGAATAGCAGTTGTGTAATTAAGTTGAGCTACTAAAATAATATTATTTTAATATAAATCGACTATAATAACATTATTTTAATTTATAAAAAAGTGATCGGATTATTAGAGCCGACCTATTACTAATCGTAATCATATCTCCATGCAAACTTTAAGGTCATGGATTATCATTCTTCACTTTTCCTTTTTTGAAATTTTTTGTGAAGGAAAACAACCTCACTTATGAATTTCTATGGTATAATTATAAAGGAAAATTTTAACTATCATACATTTTTTTAGTATCTAATGCATATTTCCTTTTTAACATTCATCTTTGAATTAAAAAAAAAGAAAATAAAGAGTGATTGCATAATATAGTAATGGACACTTCTTAAATTAAGAGGTAACAAAAATTAAATTTCTTAATTTTCAGAAATAATCTCTTAAAATTTTATGAGTTTAAATTATTTTACTTTGATAAAATAATAAGTGATGAAAATTATTTTTAGAGATGTAATAAAATAGAACGAGTTCGATCGTGCTTGAATTTTTATTTATAAATTTAAGTTTAATTTAAGTTTTAGATAAAATTTATAACTCAGTGTAATTAAGACCTTTCAAATAAAAAAATTAACTCTTTTTTTAATATCTCAGTAAAATCAAGTATTTTTTGTTGGCTTCGGATCAAATATTATGTTCCATTTAGCATCTTTCCATTATGTTTTATAAGCTTTTATCCATATAATAATTAGTACTCAGAAAAATTGGAAGAATGAAAACTACAAATGAAACAGAAAGAGGTGATCTGTTTCCGTTGACTTCGTGTCCAAGTTTCAAACCTAATCATTTCATGTTTGAGTGAATTGAACTGCACAGAAGTTCGGGTAAAACATGTCATTTTGTCCAGTTTGGAATTGGCAAGGTTTCTACTTGTTCCTGACACGAGTTTCACTGCATCCGATCAAATTCTCTATGCCTACTATCCTGGATTAATTTTGTTCCACGCGATCTCAACCATATATTTCTTTGAGTCTCACTACTTTGTATCAATTCTGTTTTACGTGATCTCATCCACATAAATATGTGGGACCCAGATAAATGTATGGATGAGATCGCGTGAAACAGAGTTAGTATAGGTAATGGGTACAGAGGATTTGATCTCTGATATGAACGAAATCCTCTGTACCTACTACCATGTACTAACTCTATTCCATGCGATCTCATTTACATAAATATGTGAGACTTAAAGAAATATATAGATGAGATCGTGTGGAGTAGAATTGGTACATAGTAGTGGGTACAGAGAATTTCATTCACATCACTTGGTATTAGTTTCTGACACCAGTTTACTGGTCTGGGCATTTAGTTGGCGCTTGTCAACCACTACACGAGGTACAATGATTGGTAGTTTTACTCATCAAATTCTTTCTTTTATTTACTCTGTTCCAACTTCGTTACATTAAATCTTATGTATATATTTATGTGGAGTCCACGTAAATGTGTGGATAAGATTTAATGAAACATGATAGGAACGCCATAACCGGTACAGAAGATCTGTTATACTAATTTTAGACCTCTCTTTAATAGCATACTGATGTTTGATTCATTCATCGAGAGGTTCTACTTACGTAAGCAAATCTAGTTTTTGTTTGACATTTAAATATTAAAAACTGGTGTTAAATAAATTTTAATTTTAAAATGTTGTATGTAAGCACAAAAAACTACCTCGTATATTAGTTGTTGTTCTTCCGATTCTTATTATAAGTATATCCAAAACAAAAAGATCTGTAAAGCCCTTCAACACTGAGGAGTATAAATTTTATTGCCTAAATAATTGAAGTAATTAAAGGTGAGGGTATAATTTAAATTATTTTTGTTGGCCCCCGAAATATTTTGTCGAATTAAGCATTATAGTTAATTTGAATTTTTGCCTTAGCTTGAATTATAAGGATTTAATTATTTATTTCAAAGATGATTTTATTTCATTAGGAAGTGATTCTTGTATTTTTGTTATCACAATGTTTCCAAGGGTGACAAGTAGTCACTTTAAACTATGTACGGGGACTCGGGGCCAACAAGTTTTTACTAAACTACAACCAACCGATAGGTTGTAGGGTATAAATCAATAATCTCTCATTTGTAGTAGGTCAATCATTTAAATATCTTATATCATATCTCTATATGACGATCATGTTTACTATTGAAATAGAGGTTTAGTGAGAGAATTCTACAGGATTCTCTATCACAAGTACTTGTTTAAATCTTGTAACTTTCATCTTAATTTTCATCATAATTAAGAGAACTACCTAAATGTTTACTTGTATCTTGATGAGACATTAGCTCCTTTTACATGCCCAATGATTCTAATGTTCTATAGTACATTATTGTTGAAATTATACCAAGTTCATTAAAGAATTTCTTGATCCAAATATTCATTTCCACTAAATGAAAGATGTATTATAACATGATTAGCAGTTAATACTACATTAAAACCTTTCCAATCTTAAAATAATAATTTTCTAATCCAATCTTAAAACAATATTATTATAAGTAAAATATAACTTAATAAAGAATTACTTATAAAGTTAATATCCTTATAAGGTTGAACTTAAATATCGAGTCATATATAGAATAATGGATATCTTTGATACTTCACAAGTATAAGGTATCTTAAATACTAAACACCTTTAATACATAGTTCATGTATGTGGACTGGAATAAGTAAACAACTTTCATATATATCTTTATAGATCTAATTCCCAAAATCAGATTATTACCTTTTTCACATCTGATAAGAGTTGTTCTCAGAGTATCATACATTCATAAACTGAGAATATGAGCAGTATGTCTCCGCATACTCCCATTGAAAAAGACAACCTACACTCTCACTAACTTTCTTGTAAACATGATAAATTCATAATCATCTTTATAACAAACTTTTTAAATTCATCATGAAAGTAAAATTTTCAATGTATCGTGGTCTTTCAACTATATATCAAATATGTCAATAAAGGGATTAGTTTCAATTGGATATATTTTTATGAGAATTAAACTTTCAGATTTCATCTTACTCCCACTACTTATCTTGATTATCATTCTCCTATAATTTTTCATTGAAACAAATAATTTGTTCAATGGGTACAAGGTTATATCAAACCTTTTGGATATCTTATAACCTTTTATTATCTAATTTAGTTATAAACTTATTGGATAATAAATGCTTCAACTAAGCATCACATCCCAAAATCATATAACTTTGACTCTTTCAAAGCCTTAACATTCAGATATAGTACGAAATCTTGCTAATTACTTTAATTGAAACATCCCAAGATAAAAAGTAGTAATAGGCTTAGTTATAAAAGAAATAAATATTGCATCATAAATATCTCATATCACATTTATATCCTTGAACAATACAATGCTTTTTATGAAATTTAGTTATGGGGATACTCATTAGAGAGTCTCATTCCCTATAGATAAACAAAAAAAATGTCACCAAATAGTTCTTATTAAAGTGCTTCAACATTCTCAATTATTAGTTTCTACTTATATTTAAATTATTTTAACTTTTCAAAATTTTAAATCAATATTAATAAATATGACTATATCATATAAAGTCATTAGTAATATAATTAAATATAAATATAATCTTTTTATGAATTGTTATCACATCTCATACATCCTATGTATAAGCTTTAGCTATTCACCATTATCATTGTCCTTTCATGAAATATTGATTTTGTTATTCTTTAACCCAATAAGTTTTACAAATTTTATATGATTCATAATAAAACGATGCATATATCTTTGTATGTAATTTTATGTTTCTCATTATTTTGATTTAATCAATATGACATAAAAAGATAATCTCTGTTACTTAACTTTGTGTTCTTGCCACCTACAATAAGCATAAGTTTCCTTTTGATCAAGCACACAGGAACTATTTGCATAAACTTCAATTAACTACTTTTACTGAGCAATTTATTTCTTCCCATGCCTTAAACATTATAGTAATATTGAATCTAAATTCATTATCAAATACCTAAAAGCATGAATTAGAATTATATATGATCATTACATCAAGCATTGGCAAGGAAAGTCATGAAATCAATTTTCTTTAATGACAACTATTGTTATATCTAAGCTAATATCTTTAATTGATGTCTATTTTTATGCTTTTAATAGGCTAAATTAAATGGAGCAATTCCATCAAAATACCATTTTTTGTCAAAATTTATAAGAAAATAGTCAATTCAAAATGTCATTACATTTTGTCTTCTGTATGATTTTGACATATCTCTAAAAAATTTTCACTAAATCCTCAATAAGGATTATAACAAAATCGTATAATAGACATACAACTTTTCTATCTATCTTTGAGAATTCTTTTCAAACCTAACCTATGTCTAAAGAATTCGGTTCATTAACAAATTAGTATTAGCTATATTAAACCAAGGTAATTTATACTAAGCACAAAATATAAATGTAAGAAAAGTAAGCAATTGATTATATGTCATGACAGCAAAATAAGACGAGGACTTTAATCATATATTTGGATACTCCCACTATTTCATTCGAAATAATAGTCCTCACTATTATTCAAAAAGATTAATCTCTTTATTAGGCTAAAATCTTATACAAATTTAGTTAATCTTAAGTTTACTCAACTAACTAACTAAATTTAAATTAGGCAGATAACATCTTTATCAATCACATCTCATGTGACTCTTAGATCCATTAGGTGACAAATTTTTGTCAAAACGTATCGTATATGTTATTCCAAACTCTACCTATAATTCATATGATCATGAATTTACTCATTCAAATTACACAAATTTAGTTAAGTAGAACTCACTATTATAAAACAAAACATATTCGAGTTAAAGTAGCCTTGAGTTTGCTCAACTAACCTAACAATGAACAGAACTCTTGTTTATTCTTATAATAATGGAAAACAACAATCACGTTCTCATCGCATATTTAATATTTTAATAAAGAATTAATTTTGTTGATCTCATCAAACACACACACACACACACACACACACACACATATCAAACATATAAATAAAACATACAACACACATATAACAAATTATATGTATAAATATTAAACTTTGTTTGATTCTAGTTATTAATCTTCATAATGTAAAATAATACTTCCAACTCTTTGGATGATTAAATTAAAATAAACCCATTGATTGTTAAATAATTTAAATTCCTATTGCAAATGGAAATTTAATTTGATTTAGCAACAATTTTCAAATCAATTTGGAAATTATTTTTAATTATTTTGACTCTTTTAACAAAATTAATTAGAAACAAATTTCAATAAATTACATTTCTTACTTATTATAATTTAGAGAAAATCCTTTTTCAAAATTTTGTAAGTAAAATATTCTAACCTAATTAGAAAACATATATGATCTAATTAGAAATATTTTCAATCAGAAAACTATTTTCTAATATTAGAAGGGTATCAAATTAAAATAAATAAATTTAATTAAGAAACGCTTTCTAAATTATTTAAGAAAATAATTTTTTACTTCTTAAAGATTTTAATTAATTAATTTCAATAAAATTAATTTAAATTTTAAAAATATTAAAATTTTATTTAGGATTTAACTAATTATTAATCTTAATCACATTAAGAAAAATAATTGATTTAATTTTAGAAATATAAAATTCTTTAAATTTATGTTTGATTATGAGTTACTCCGTATGTATTTGAACTTTAACCTTGTAACCAAACTCGATTTAGATTTAAGTTTGATTATGAGTTACACTGAAAAAGCATGCAAAAGACAAAGGTTGGTGATAAAAAGGGAGAAAGTAACTGAGATTATGGAGGTTTTGGAAAGCGCATTTTATTGTCATGACAAACCATTTTTACAAATAAATATTTTTAGTAAAATTATTTATTCTTTTATGGAGTTATGATCAATAAAAGATAACAAAGTTTAACAAGTAAATACACGAATAAAAAATGATAATACTTTTTTCCAAATGGTAACCAAAAATAACTTTTGAAATTGGTAGTTCTGAAAATAAACAAGATGGTTTTGCATAAAAACCTTGGTTTTGACAACATCAAGAACGCAAATAGTAAAAGAAAGACAAAAAAATTGAAAAATATAAATAACTTAGTGTGGAAATAAAAAAATACTTTCTAATTTAAAGTGATGTAATCTTGTAAGGTGAGAATAAGTTTTTATTTTCATATAATTTTGCTTTTTGGTATCGAAAAAGATTTGAAAGAATATAAGTTTATAAATCGTCATAATTATTTTTAAATGTATACCTACATATGTCAATTAATTTTGTAAACATTTTAACTAAATGTCCAAGTTGTATTGTAAGAGAAACATGGCTGTCGAAAATTTTGACCGGATTTATAATGGCTGTCGACAATTTTGGCAATGGCCGGGTCGGGCCAGGTAGCCCTCGGCCCAGCCCAGCCCAGCTACTATTATAGCGGGCTGCGAGTCGACCCGTGGTTTGCACGAGCCAGAATTAGCCGACCTATATATTTTTTTAAATAAAAAAGTATATAAAACAACGTCGTTTCATAGTCGACTTGTAGCTCAATTCGGGCGGACCATGATCAACCTATAACTCATTAACCTTAGCTAAAAATCAGACCGGATTGAGCCAAAATTGACATCCCTAAATTTATCCCGTATTCTTTCAGCTATATTTTCCCATTACAAAATTTTTTTTAGCCAAAAAATGCCCCAAAAAAGGCAAAATTCACTTAAAATACATCGTTTTCTTTTATTTAATAACCTAATTGACCAGTTTGTTTCCTCTTATTATTTCCTCTCATCGTTTCTTCTCCTCTCCTCATTTTCGCTACAAAGATACTCATATTTTGGCTTCAATTGTGGTTGTCTTCGCTTCGGTTGCTCCGATTGCGGTAGTCTTCTTCTCTGGTTCTCATACTTCTCTGTTTTGGTTCCGATTGTGGTTATCTTGGCTCTGGTTATAGTGCTTTAATTGTGGTAGTCTTATTCTCTGGTTTTCAGGCACTTTTCTAGTCTCTTACTATCAGTCTCTCTCTCTTGTTTTCTTTTCGAGTTCTCCGACCACGTCTTGGGTACTCCTCTCTTAGGTTCACCATTCGCACCTCCTCTATTGTTGCGTTGGAACTTGTAACTATTCCACTTGCCCTCTTTAATGGTTTGTCGGTTTTCTATGTCTTTCATTGGTTTGGTATGTGTGCTGGTTTCTAATTAAGTTTTGATAGCTTTTGGAATGTTTAGTTGATTCCAAGTTCTGGAGAAATTTATGTTTCCATGATTTAATATAGAGAAAACTTCGTAGGAGAAGGTAGGGTGTAAAATTTAGTGCTCTTTTGAGAAAACGAAATGTTTAGCGAATTTAATATTTGGTTTTGAAGGTTTGATTGAATAAGCTCTTATAGGAAACTGTGAATAAAGGTAGGAGCTAGGACCTAAGTTGCTAAAACAATATAGTTTTTCATAAGATTGGAGGTAGTTCCTTCTCAGATTTTAAAACTTTGGATCGTTCTTAGAATTAGAATTTCAGAACAGTTTGATGGTTATTTGCCAAATTGAGTGCTTATACTTTTGCGCTCAAATTTCTTTTTTTGTGGTTATTTAGTCATTCTTAATGCTTTTTGTTAAATCTGTATTTGACGGAGCGAGTTAATGTTTTATTCATTGCTTTTTTCTGCTTCTTGGTGAATGCAAGTACTGAAGATACTAGGTTTCATAAATTCTCGTACCCAAGTTATATGCTTTGCTAAGTAAATCATTAGAGAAGAATTTGTTTCTGGTTTGAATAGTTTGATTGGCTTAATTTTTGGGTTGAGACCATTTTTTCCAAGAAAATATATTCCTTATGACACATCTTATGATCATTTGGTGTACTATGAATTATAATGAATTGTCGTTTTATCATTTGAGCATGCAGCAACAGAATCAAATGCTGAAAGTTGATCCATTTGCATGTCTAGTATGTTATAAAACTCTAATAAAAAATGGTCCTCTAGATTTTAACTTATAAGTCACTATGCATACAACTTAAATGTCTTTTCTATTTTCCTTTAGGCTATGGTTTAACAAGTAGAATTTGCAGGTCAGAAATTTACAGGTCTGGTTTTAAATCCTGTAAATTGTTGTTCAGTGAACCCGATGTCCTTTACTGAGATGGGTGGACAATGAACTTGTCACATATTTTGAATGTATACATACATATTTTTACTTCTAAATATTAGAAAAGTTAATGAATATAACGGGGGCTCTATCTATTTTCATTAGGAAATTAAAGCATGTTTGCTAATCTTTGGCATTGCAAGATTTGTTTTAAGTTTTTGCAAGAGATCGGTTGGTTTTTCTAGAAACCGAGTTTTTGTAGTCCAATCCTTGAAAAAAGCTCCCTTCGTGTTCTTTTTACTTATCTACATTTTCTTTAGCTATCGGCAAACGGTGTTAGGATTGGTGGTGATATTTGTTGGACGACTCAATCTCTTTATTGCTGCAACAATACAATTTTAGCTTTTAACTTTCACTTTTATGATTATATGTTAACGTCCATCATGTGCAACCGGAATTTGGCATCATATTGCGCTGTTACTGTTTTTTTCTTTTTCTTTGTTATTAATACTAAATTGACTCTTTTATACCTTACCCTTTTTTGAAGCAAACAAATTAAGCCCCATTTTCAATTGATAAGAAAAGGTGGTGAAAGTTTAATGGCAGTCCTTCTCAAGAGGTTGGTCAATTAAAAGCTATTAATTTTCTAGGGGTCCCATTAAAAAGATGTAGAATTCAACTCTTAAACACTATTCCACTATCATTTCAAAATTATTGTCAATCTTTCATGTCTGTCTATTTTATTGGTTTGTTGTATTATTTTCTTGTGAAATGAAGAGGGTCTTACGGTACAAAAACAACTTGTTTGTATACTAGTTTGTTTCAAGTAACTCTTCTCCTTGCAGGATGACATTGCAAACAACTGTGACACATGTTTATCATAAAGCAGTCTAAACGCTCATCAAGGTAGAGGGAAAATGTTATAACAAAGGATATATAATCCCATGGTTTTGAATTTGAGTCATCGCGAAATGTGGAAAGATGAAGAATCTTAGTTCCACCTGCCACGTTTCATTGCATGGAGTACTTCTCTTAAGGAAAAAAAAGGATCACCATCTTGAAAAATCCTAAGAACAAACATGAGGGACTTGACAACCACCGTCTAATTCCTCGTCTTGCCAATTTTGCACAAGTAGCAGTATGTAATTTGTTAGAGGAGATGAGACCCAACAGTTCCTGCACATAACGTTCATCAATGGGCACTTCATCGTGTCTCGTGGCTTCAAGAATCGAAAATTCGAGGTTTGAGGAATTATTATTGGAAACCTTAGAAAGAAAGGCTGAGACTGGTTTGGTACTAATTGGAAACCTTAGAAAGAAAGCCTGATACTGGTTTGGTAATTCAAAGCCCCAAGCGCCTTCCTAGCTTGCTAGGCATGTTTCGATCAATCACTACCCTTACAATTGCAAAATTCCTTAACTTGCTCAATTTCTCATTAATAATATCGTGTATGGGAACAAATAGTCATCCTTTAATGTTATATTCATTTTTTGTTCAATTTAATGATATTTATATATTTTTGTTTTATATAAACAAAGCTTGATATTTTAAATTAATAATATTTGTATATGATTTAATTTTATAATAATAAGCAAATAAATCTCAATAAAAAATATGTTGATACATTATATACAAAATCTATTTTTCAATATCATGGATTAAAAATGTAACAAACAACATATCAATATATTATTAAAAACACATTAAATAATATTTTGCTATGTTATAAAAAAGGTAGCAAATAATATTTCATTACATTATGAAAAGTGTCGTAAATAACAATTAGCTACGTTATAAAAAACATAGCTAATACTATATAATTACGAAGAGAAAAACCGTAGCCAAAAATTGTTAGCTACATTTCATTTTCGTTGCCAATGATTTAGTGCCAAAATTTTCTCACCAATATCGACTAATATTTAATTTTTAGCTACTTTTTTTATTGCTTTAGCTACAAAAAGCTTTTGTAGCTAATACTTTTTGGCTATGATTTTTGAAAATGTTGCATATAATAGTTTTCCAACAAGTGGCTATGTCTTTTTGATAGCCAATTGCCTTCTTTGTTGGAGTGCTAGGGATACTAGATTAAAATCATATTCTTTTACTTTTCTGAATATTTTCAATACTATTTTTAGTTTATATGTTTTTCAAAATTGATAATTCAGTCATTTATAAATTTCAATTTTTATTTATAAGGGTCATAGTTTATGTTTATGATGAATATAATATTAAAAAATAATTAAATGGTTTCAAATTTTAAGAATAAAAAACTCCATTTGTTCCATTTTTTGAATCATGACTTAAAAGTTTTGGTTTAGTTTATACCTTACAATCAATATGTTGATTGTATATTTATGATATAATTATTTAAAAATATTATTTAACCTTTCAATTTGTTAGTTAACTAACGTATAAAATAAAGTTTATAAGATAAATATACTTTATGAATAAAATTACGTTGTTGTCACATTTATAAGATTTATATTGCAATTAGTTATTATTCTTAAATTATTTCTAATTGTTGCTTTACTAAGACTGAACATCCACTCCATGAAGATAATTGGATTATTATGCGCATTATTTGATGGAAATTTTGATTTGGTTACTAAATAAATATTTTATTATTAAATACTTCTTATCAGATTTAAGTAGAAATCTACACTTAATGGAGTCTTCATCTTTCCTTTCCTCTTCTTCCTCTAATTTTGAGATTCTTTTTTCTTCCATCGCCACCTTTGAATCATTAATTGCTAACACTTCTATAATCACTTATAATTTCAAATCTCATGGTGTCAAAATGGTTAAAGAAATTCCAACCAAAATCTCCTTATGGTAATTGTAATATTGGTGGGGGCATTTGCATATAAATATATCCAAAGCTTTGTTCCTCTTTCAAATTCTTCATTAGAATTTGAAGCTATACAAGATTCACATGCAGCATCTTTATGTTGTAGACCCAAATAACTTTTGATGAAGAAACATGGAGTTTGTAATGACTGGTAGAGGTGACGATGGAGAAGCCAGAGGAAAAGTGACGATAAATGGTGAAATTGGTTAAAGGTAGGTGAAGGAGCAACCAAGATCGTAACTTGAATAGTTTCACATGGCATCCATTTGAAAAGTAAAATTCTGTCATTGGACAAGAAGGCAAAGGTAAATGTAAAAGGCAAAGCTATTACGTGCCAAGCATAAATGGACGAAGTCCAAAGAAAAACATCGGGAAAAGCTAAAGTGAACCGAAAGGTTTCCGTGGCCCACAGTGCATGACGTGTGACAGCACATGACATCATTCCCAATGCCACACAATCGGCAGATTATGTTTTCTGCTGACACGTGTCGCCACGCAGGCACCGATTCAGAACAACACGTTATGCATGCGTTGAGTAAAACTGAAGCTTTTTGAAAGCACAAAAGCCAAACAACAAAACAAAAAACGAGGTTATCTATGATTCTATAATATAAATGTAAAGCGAAAAGATTCTGCAACGTACGTGTGGGCCGGCAGTTATTGTACGGTCAAGGGTGCAGGAGAAATTAGGTTGATCAGGTAATTTAAGACGAGAGGTACGGCGGCTATAACCGCACGTACTCGTTAAATTTTCTGTTTTAATTATTCTGTTTTAATTTTATTTTATTAAATTTTATTTATAAATTTATATAAAATTTATATAAATGTGTGAATAAGATTTAATAAAATATGATAGGAGCACTATAATTAACATAAGGGATCTAATCCCTAGGGTCGTGTTTTACACGCTGATAGAGTTTAGTTTTATTTATTTTATTCTAAATTATTAAACTATTTTATAATATGAAAAAATTTAAAATAGAGTTATTGTTATTATTTTAATATAAATAATTATGTGATTTGTTATTATACATATAACATAATTTGCATGACTTTTGTAACTCAATTTTAATAATAATTTAGCAAATTAATTTGATTAAAATAGTAAAAGATTTTTAGTTCATAATACCACAATAAATAATTTTAAATAACAAAAATATTTTTAAAAATAAAATTATAAAAGTGATGTGTATATTTGACTTTTTAAATAGCTTTAAAATTTGGTATGATAAATTAAACTGAAGGACTTATTTATTTATTAGTTCTTAAATTTAATAAGTATAAAACACGAGGAATCATTATATTTTTATATAAAATGAAAAAGTATAAAAGCAAAACTAAACTAACCACGGTGACTTCTTTCTTTCCATTGCTAACATTTTTAGTTACAGTGAATATCCATGTGCCCGAATTAAAGAGATTATATACATAAAAATGGTGGAAAATCGGGTTGAAATTCAATTCCGACTGCAGCAGAATAAGTACGAAAATTTTTTGCAACTTTTGATTTTTAAAAAACTAAGATCTCTTTAATTCTATAAAATAATTAACACAATTCATAATAAAATGAAAACTTAATTTGTATCTTATTTTGAAGTTTGATCTTTGTCTTGTTGTATCCCTCAAATTGTTCCCAAAGTCGATCCGTTTCAACTACCATAGTTACACAAATGTCCGGCCTCTAATGATACTCATAAAATAAGTTGAAAGAACTCTATAACTCTTACAGAGAGAATTAAGCAAGAAGTACTAGCTCCTTAGAGCTTACGCCTATTTATAATAAGTTCTAGGCGTTTTGATAATTTTAATTGAAATTCAATTCTAATTTAAATTTAAATTTAATTAGAATTACAAATAATTCTAATTAAATACCAATTATGCCCATATAAAATTTAATATCTCATATTAATCCTTATTTATTAAATATCTAATATTTAATCATAAAATTTCTCAAAATTTTACAATCAAGTCCAACTTGATTAAATTAACTTTACTCTCTTCAACTCATTCTATATGTAAGACCCATTAGGTTCTCAAATATGTTGGCAATGATTACAAATTATTATTATAATTCATAATTAGAATTAGATAAATTAAAATTCCTTTTAATTTATCTTTAATTCTCTAATTAAATAATTTATAATCATAGATCAAGATTGGCATCTAGTAACACATCATGACTACCCAAACATTTAGGAATGTCAAAGTGGTTCTGACTAACCTTTCCGTGTATGATTTTTCCGTATAATTCAATCCTTTCATCATACAATGTTCTAACTAGACATAGAGTATGGAATTAATGTCTACTCTATTTTGCGTCCAATCATATTAGTTCTCCACCATAAGCCATCGATTCAATTAATGAAATTTGTAAACTTTTTACAAAATATCATTCCACCTTGGCCAAGGATTTTCTGAATCAATACTAATCAAGAGCAACATAACATTCTCCCTAATTACTTTAGGGTGATGAATCCTATCTTGATCACTTAATTACCTCCATATAGTTCATGCTACATCCAATGACTATCGATTAAACGACCTATGATTAAATAGATCATAAGTACTATCAAAACATGTCAATCCCCATATAAGATAAATTTGATGACCTCAAGTCAAAAGATCACTTATTCAATCATCACAATGAGAATTCCATAGACATAAAAGTAATGCTCCAGATGGATTTCTCATATCAGATCTATTCAGTGAACTTGCTCTCTAACAAGCACCCACACAAGTATCTCTATACTTTAGCCTATAAGATCGACTACTTCCTTCATAAGAAAAACAAAACAAAACGTGTGCTAGTCTTTTTACGTTCTATTAATGTCCAATCTTAATAGAACAATGACTAGGAAAATTTAGGAATAATACATAAATGCAATATGAATCTCATAATTATAATCTCATTGTAATTTCATTTGCAATGTACAATTATTCCATGGACTTTATCATGTACATCTAAACATGTACAAGATAAATAAAGCCTTTAAATAATTTGTCACTAAACTATAACTAAAACGATTGGCTGTAGGGCATAAACCAACAACTAGGAAGAGGTTGCCTATTGTTGGGAGATAAGCTAGCACATGAGGTTGCTGCTACAGTTTTTGGTTTACTGACTTAGGTGACCATATCGAGGTAAGGACAACTGATGATATGAAAAATGAGCCGTCGAGCTCTACGAAAAGAGCTGCCATTTGCAACAACAATTTGAACAGTTGCTATCTAAAGTAGCTGCACTCTGTTACAACGAAGAAAGGTAAGGAGAAACAAGTTACTAGGGGGACACGTAAAGATGGCAATAGGTTAGCCATGGCCTAAATTCAAGTGTATTTAATAGGCTGATCTATGGGTCAAATCAAGCTCAGAATCTCAGACTAAATTGAGGTCTAATTTTTTAAAGCAAAGTTATGCCTCAGATAGGCTTGAACTGACAACCTAAGCTTGAAATCAATTAAAAAAATTATTTTATACTTTTAATTTTAAAAAAGCTAGCAAGGTTGACCCCATTGTCATCCCTAGATAGGTGAGCCTTAGGAAAACAATACAAAGACTAAAAAATGGAGTCATTGGAGTGAAGAGTAGCAAGCAATGTATAATAAAAGCAAGTAGAGTAAGGAATGTAATCCTTGTAACACGTAACATGAGTCTTAGTATGTGCCCCATATCAAACATGAAAGGAAAACAAACAAAAAAATGCGAAAAATACCTAATTTTGATTTCATAACTTCAAACGAGCTTTTTGAAGCCAAAACGAGTACGAATCCATCGGCACCTTCATAGGATTCACTAGGACGCATTAAAGCCTTTCTGTAGCTTTCTGTATATGTAAACCTTTGAATGGGTTAGAGTATCCTTACGTTCACGATTTACTATAGCAGCTACAGGATACCTTAACCTTCTTTATATAGCATTATATCAGGCTTCCCCATTATAGGCCTGATATAGGTCTAGTCCACATTGATCGAGGTCCATTTTTCTCCTAGACTTTGACCCCATTAATCTATATCCTTTATTAGACTACTTTCTTATCTTTATCTTAATCAAATTTACGTAACTTAATTGATAAGTTATTAAAATTGTTAAAAATGCAATTAATTGTTATCCACTAAATAGGAAATTTTCTAACATTCTCTCACTTGGATAATAACTAATTGCATTATTAACTCAAGTTTTTTAAAAAATTTAGTTAATTCATGCTATTGTATTGATTGATCAAGTTTAAAAGCAAAACATTTGATCTAAACATAATGAAAGTCCATCATTCCATCTCGAAAGGCTTTCGATACAGCAAGATATTAAACACATTTGTGTGACACAGGTGTTTGATATCTTGTGGTATCGAAAGACTTTCGATACCTGTATGATCTAAAATGTATCAGCTTTTGATACTAAAATCTTGTTTTCTCTTACCGAATGCTAAACTACATTAGAGAAAACCTTTATGAGATTAAACACTTATATCCCTGTGTCATGTTAAAATCTATAGATATACATATTACTGTATATGTTTGAATGATAGAGATTCAAGGTCAAGCTGTACAGATGCCCAATGACCTGTAACATGCTTAAGATCGACACAAATCTTAAGACTTTCACATGTATTAAGATTATATAAGATAACATGTAGTGTTGAGGATAAACGATGATCATCTTTATTGACGAACCACCATACTGTCATAATACATCAAATTGTACAAATGTACAAATGTACATGGAGCAAATGTAATGATTCCTAACTAATAGTGTCTAAGGACTTCAATACACCCATATTGTGTATATGTTTTTTCAAACACATATGGGTGAAGTCCTTTAGTTAAAAGATCCGTTAATAGTTTTTCAGTCCCCAAATGCTCCACCTCAATGTCATCTTTTTTGTACCAACTTCTTTATATTTAAATATTTGACCTCCAAATGCTAAAACCCTGTGATATTCTTATTGTTGTTCATAAACAACAAAATAGCAAGATTATCACAATAAAATCGAATGGATCTAACCACTATATCAACCACAAATAACTCAAAAAATCAAGTTTCTAAGCTAAACCACCTGTGAATTAGTCCCATAATATGCTACAAACTCTACATACATAGTTGAGGAAGTCACCCATATCTACTTGACACTCTTCCATGCCATTATACCATCTGCAAACTTAAAGCTTTATCTTGAAATGAACTTTATATCTTCTAGACATATAGTTAAATTTTAAATTTGGATTCCCTGTGAGGTTTAGACTGTTGACTTTTCTATATGTCATCATATAATCCTTAGATCCCGTTAAGTATCTCAATATTCACTTGACTGCATTCCAGTGGTCTATGCTTGGGTTAGCCAAGTGTCTTGTAAGGCTCCAAATTGTACCCTAGTTGGAATGTTACATGTTCATTAAAGTACATGTATGATATGTGTTAAAAATTGTGATATAATTGAAAATTACACATGTCTTAAATTTTGGATCGTACTTCGAGGGTGAGCTCTTAGTATGTGGACTTTATTATCTTGAAGAATCAAGACCATATTCCAACACTCAGGAAGTCTTTGAGTTGGAATTAATTAACATCATTAGAGCATTGAGGTATAAAAATGTACATTTGGATTGGGAAAATTGTTAAGTGGCAAGATAAGTTGGTACATGAAAATTAGAATGACTAAGCGTATGAGTTATTGACATTTGGCATAGTTAATGTACTGACATTTGGCACCATCGGTTGAATGACAAGAGGACCAATCTTAGAGTGACATGTGGACTAATCATTTAATGACACATGGCAACATTCATCAAGTAACAAATGACCTAATAGAATCCTATGAGGTATTGGAATTTGGCATAGCTAATACATTGACATTTGGCACCATTGGTTAAGTGACAAGTGGACCAAGACTAATCATTTAATGACACATGGCAACATTCATTAAGTAACAAATGTCCTAATAGATATGTGACTTATGGTAGCTTAAAGAGGGGGACAAATGTGACAAATGCTTTAGTGATATGTGCTCCTCCAAGATTAGGACACTTAGCAACTTGGGTGTCAAACTTACTAGAAATTTCTAAAACCTTCAATGAAACTTCTCCACTGAAACTATCCCTCTCCTTCAACTCTGAAATTTTGTTGAAAATTTGTGCATAATCACTCCAAATTTTTAGCCAAATATTGCATTAAGAAATTAGATTATGTTATCTTCTATATTGTCTTCTTGGTGCTAAGATTTGCACCTTGATTTTGGACTTGCGGTGGTTGCTTGGAAGGGCTGGAATAGCTGGCTCTTTAGAGTTGAATTTGAAGTTAAAGAGGTAAAGGAATTCTAAACTTGATAACTTGTATTAATATAAGTTGTATGATAATTCAATTAGTATAGAATACATGTTAAGATGATGAGAAATTAGTGCTGGAAAAATGATATTTATGTGATAATTTCTAGTTAGTTTTGTTGTGTGGAAGAGATTAACTTATAAGTTAGTTAATGAATTATTTTTAAATTGGTTTTAGACATGAAATTGATGTGGAATTGAGGCATAAATAAGGTGTAATTGAAGTGGAATTGATGAACTATAGTGAAGGGGTGTTGAAGGTGTATGACAATTGGAGTGGTTCCACTAAATAGAAATCGGCATTTTAGCCATAACTTAACCTGTAGTTATCCAAATGGGATTCTTTTAATTTTAGATTAAACTAAATACATATGTCTACAATTTTCATTCAGGAATTGAATTTTAGTTCTATCTCTAAGGGTTTTGAATTTCGGCTTATAGTTGAAATATTGGTTGTTGTCTTTGTTTGAGAATAGTCTATAGTTTTTTTAGTATAACTCTAGAAATACTAAACTAAATTGCATTAATTTTATTTCGTTTGAAACTTAAGACATAGAGGAACATTTTTTAATAGAACTTATTGCCCAAAAACCTTATTTTCTATGTCAAAATGGCCATACAAAACTAACCTAAAACCAGTCCTGAGAAAATCTGGAAAAGGGGTTAAGAAAGTGAAAAACTTAGTTTTATGCAACTGTTGACATATATAAGGTTAGGGTTTTTTTTACAATGGTTTAATTAAACTTAATTGACATTAAAAATGAACCTAGATGATGTTAGGTTAATGTAGTAAAAGGTAATTGAGTTATGGTTTATTAATGGAGATAATTACTTAAAGAATGTGAGGTTAATTAATAATGTGTCTAATGTTGAAAGGAATGATGTGTTTAAAGATGAATGTGATCTTATAAATACCAATATGTTTCAAAAGGTTTATGTGATGTGAATTGAATATGATTGTTTACAAATTGGAACTTTGTGTCATGATAAGGAATGAGAAATACATCATACCTTTAATGGTACATTATTACAAATGTTTATGCTTATAAGGTATGATTAGTTGGATGTGCATATGTATATGTTCAATTTAAGGAAAGTGGAACAAAGACATATCATCTTTTGCATGTAATTGTGAAATATAAAATGGATTGTTTTAAAACTGTCAAGTCCTAGTTGTGAGTAAATAGGTATGCCTAGAAGGGTCTATAGCTGCTCCTGGACACTTTTAAGGTGACGACACTTTGATGTCTCCATATAATGACATTTTGATGTCTGAGACATAAGTCTCACCCGTTCAGTGATACCAATAGGTATATCTTGTTTTGGTCCTATTACCCACTTCTGTGAAAAGATTCGTAGGCTAAGTGGGTTTGTGTTCTGATAAATGTTCAATTTTGATAGAAGCTATGTTCAATTCTGATATAGCTAAATATTGTTCTGATATAAGCAAGATTTATTCACATACTTTAATGTTTTATTTTATGATTCTGATAATCTGTTCGGATATTTATAAGTTTGATGTAAATATGTTCTGTTATGATATGTGCTATTATGTTCTGATGCAAATGATAGTGGAATGTTTAGTAATTTAAATAATTAAAGTTTTTCTGAGATTTGTTAAGATCTAGCACATGAATATGCTAGTCGACTATTAAAGACAATTGTCAGTTTATATATTGTTTAGTTATTCCCTATTAAGCCATATGCTTAGCACGGTGATTTTACCCACATGTAGGTTCTGATAAGAAGATTTGAGACTGGGACAAAAATAGCTATAGTGGCCAAGAAGATTGTGTTTTATTTTGGGAATGTTCAGTTTTTTTTTAGTTGTTCTTTAATGCAATGAGATATGATGTATTTTGTGTTTTGTTTAATGGTTTGTAAAATCCTTAATACAGTTTGTATTTGGATCTAAGGCTTATATGTAATAAGTATCATGTGTATGTTAGGTTCTGAATATGACCCAACCAATGATGAATGAAATGTATGCTCATTGAGTTTCTAGAAGTGCTTTAGTATACATTGAATTACTTTGGTTTTGTTTTGTGTAGCATCTACATATCCTCCCAGGGGGTTTTTGGGTGTTACAAATTAAGTTGCGAATTAAGGGTTTAATGAAAGGGGAAGTTTATGTTTAAGAAAGGTGTTTAATAATGCTCTTGAAATGAGATGGAGTGAGAATTTAGTAAAATGGAGAATGATATGATCTATTTTTGTATATGATTAATGAACTTTAAGTTACAAATTGCTTTATGATTGATATTAAGTTAGGAATGAGGAGAGAATAAAAAGAGGAATGAAGTAGAAATAATTAACCTTACATGAGATGTCTTGAATATAGTATGGAAAAGTTAGAAATGCTTGTATGACACAATTTCATGAATGAATCAGATTAAGAGAATGATGATGAATCAAATGAGTAGAGTTTTGTGGATTTTAATGCAATTATTTTAGTAGTTGATTTAGTATGTAATGAAGTTACATAAAGGAATGTGAATACTGGAACATTTGGTATGAAATTGATGTTAGTATATATAAGCTAAATTTGTGAGATCAAATGAGTAGAGTTTTGTGATTTTAATGTAACTAATTTAGTATGTAACGAAGTTACATAAAGGAATATGAATAATGGAACATTTGGTGTGAAATTGATGTTAGTATATATAAGATAAATTTATGAGAATGGAGGAAGAAAATGTAGTGCATGATCGTAGCCCTCAGCCTATGATCATGTCCTGGAAAAAACATGGTTCTATAACGATTGTAGCAGAATCCCCATAATCATGTCTAGTCCCACGAGTTTCTACCACGATCATGGGAGGGACACCACGATCGTAGGTAGACACATTGAGTAAGAAGCTTATCTTTTGAGCAATGTTTAAAACAACCAATGTGAAGGTACTTTTTATGATGTATTTAGGCTTGAATGACATCTTGAATGGCCCCATTTGATGATAAATTAGGTAATTAAAGTGAGTAAAGTGTATTAGATATTAATGAATGATTGAAAGATGATGTTGAATGATTCTAAGAAGTGAATTAAGGAAATATACCTAGGATTGTCATTGAGCATGCGTTGTACATAACATACATACATATGTGTATCAATGAATATTAATGTGATTACACAACTAAGTAATGTGTAAATGTGTATGTGTTACATGATTTAGAAGAGCAATTAGAGCGACAACATCCAAACGTTGCTGGTACATCAAGGTATTAGCTATTTGGAGCATACTATGAGTAACCTAGATCGTCTCATACTGATTAATTGGTTGTTTAAAATTTTGTATTAAATTGTCATATGATGTGAATGTGTTAATTTCATACATTGAAAGGCCGAGGCATTTGATAACTGAAAAACATATTCGAAGTGCTCATTGTATATGAATTTGTCAGAAATAAGTGTACTCAACATTATTATTGAATACCAGACTTTGGTCTAAAGAAAAATGTGAATGTGAATGATCAAAAATAAGTGATTGATTGAACACATATGATGCATTTCATTACATGAATGTATGATAAGATAAAGGCAGTTGTCACCGAAGTCGTCAGTGAAAAAGAGCTTGAAGTTCAGAATGTGGTAAGAGCCTCTGGCTCACTATGTATAATGAGCTCAGTATTGCCAGTAGATACGGGACTGTTATTAATGAGCCCGATATCTACAATGGATACGGGACAGTGCAAAAGGCACTTGGTCACAACAACGTAATAATTCAAAGTGAGTCTCATGAGCATTACAACTACAACTTGATATGTATTATATGAACGATCAAATTGAGTGTATGAATTGTCCTGAATGTGAAATGAGAAATAAATGAACAAAATTGTCTTTGATTGATCATGTTAACTAATGAAGTGATGTGAATTATGTCATTATATGAATTGTATATGAATTGTTATATGATATGAGTGAACCATCGAGGATGGCTTGCTTATTGAGTTTGTAAAACTCATCAAAATTACAATGTTGATTTTCAGGTACGAGAGAGGTGACTTGGTTGCTAAGCCGCTCCAGAGGAATATTAGTTCTTCTATTTTGGATAGAAGAAATGGCTCAAAGGTCATTCAGCTAAGACTAAAGTGATAGAGTTTTTAAGTTCCTCATTCATATAGCATATTTTGTAAACGGAGCTGTAAACTCTGATTTCCTTTTGATATTGTATTTATATTTTCTGTTTTATGAAATGAAAATAAGGAATTGAATTTTAGCCATTGAATACTTATGTTTTAATTATGATGCCATGATAAGTGAAAGTGATTGCTCTAATGCACTACTTCCATCGGGCAAATGCTTGAATGTCAAAAGGCATACGGGCACGTGTCGGATGGAAGTAGGATGCTACAAATTGGATGTGTGGGTTTTTTGTTAATTGAGAGATTACAAATTATATAATTTAATTAGGGTTTATAATTTAGGGTTTAACATGAGAGAGAGTAATCCACCCTTCAAAAGTTTTAGACCGATACCACATTAACCTAAAAGTGACTAAGTTAGCATTAATAATAGGATAAATCCCCTTTCTCATAATTTGTTAATCTTCCTTATTTTAATTCCAATTTTCATTTGGCGATGCTCAATTTTGATTCCTTATGTTAATTTTATGAATTCATTTTCAATCAATACATTTTGATTGTTTACTTTTTTATTTTTTATTTTCGTTTTAATTAGACTTTTAAATCTTAAATAACTTAGAATCGATTAGTTCACCAACTCTTCAAGGGATCAACACCTCATGTACTACACTTATGACCCGTGCACTTACGGTATATTGAGGGATAAGAAATTGTAAAACTTGCCCATTTGAGCAATGAAGGGGAATAAAGGATCCCTCTGACAGAGCCCCCTAGTTGCTTTAAAAAACTTGGTATGTCTTCCATTAATAAGCACTTGGAAGGAAGTAGAAGTGATGCATTCCTTTAACCAAGTGATGAACTTAGTAGGGAAACCAAAAGCTTAGAACACAATCCATATAAAATCCCAGCTGATGTTGTCGAATGCTTTATGAAAATCAATTTTCATTGTACAGTTGGGATCATAATTGGAGCGAGAGTATCCCTTAAGAACTTCTTGGACTATAAGTTTACTATCATTTATATGGCAATCCTGCATAAAAGCTCTTTGGTTGTCACTAATCAAAGGAGATAAGACCCTCTTCAATCTTATGGTGAGTATCTTAGAGATGATCTTATAGAGGAAGTTAGTGCATATGATAGGTCAAAAGTCTCGAAATGTAGAGGGGTTGAGACTTTTTATAACACCCCATTCCCGCTGGACCTGAACCCGATATCGATAGTGATATCTGAATCCGTGCCCCGCTAGGGTAGCGTGTCACATCACTTAACAATTAAGACTCGGTATAAGATTTTTTTTTAAAACCATAACATAAAGAACAGAAAATCAGTAACCAAAACGTTCACTTTGTTTTATAAACATTTGAT
>JAOTAY010000005.1:39684163-39697736 GCA_025629805.1 Erythroxylum baracoense
TTCTTGGTCGAATTTTCCCCGTCAATATTGCCGACGGATGGGTTCGCGGTCGGTAAATGTTTGTTTTTAGCGACGGATTTATTCATTTCCGTCGGTAAGTGGCGACGGAATAAAGTCCGTCGGTATAATTCCGACGCAAATTCTGAATTTTCTTGTAGTGTTTAAAAGTTTTCATGGTATTTCTCATAGACATATTTTTTAATCTAATTTTTTATAGGGAAGACTTACATAGAATTTTTCTACCTTTTCTTATGATGTAAATACATGTTTATGTTTTTTAGAGACTAAAATATGAAAGACATTGTTGGTTATACATCTTTGAGTTGCTTTAATTTGATAAAGCATGTATACGCATTGTTCTTGTATATAAAGCATGTATAATTTATGTATATACATTAGTTGCTTTATTGCACAACTAAAACCAAAATTTGTTTCAATTTAGGTAAACCATGGGTCTTCTGAGACAATCTTACCCAGTAATGGCCACATCAAAGATCCAGTTACTGAGGTGGAGGAAACTGCTTTTTATAGATCATGTGCCCATTTTAACCTCAAATTGTACTTATATCATATCATGAGGAATAGATTATATAGATGATAAACATGTTGGATTCTCAATGTGTATGTTTGAAATATATTACATTTTGTTGGAAAATATATTGTACTGCTAGTTTATGTCCTTGTAGCCAATCATTTGGATGTAATTTGATGTATTAAACTATTATTTAAGTAATAAAATGCATTCTTTATCTTTGTATATTTGGTTAGTTACATTTGATGTTTTAATACTGAAGATAAAGTCCCCAGAATAATTTCTATGTAATTAAAATTATGACGAGATTATAATTGTGAGATCCAATTTACAGTTATGTATTATTCCTAAATGTTCCTAGTTATAGTTTCATCAAGACGAGATATTGTTGAAATAGTAAAGTTAACATACATTATGTTTCTTTCAAGAGAGTAATTGATCTCCATAAATTAAAGTATAAAGATAGTTAAACTAATGTGTGGGTGATTGATAGAGAATAAGTCACTGAACTGACCCAACTATGAGAATCTCAAATAAAATATTACTTATGTGTCTATGGATTTCCTCATAATGATGGTTGTATAATTGATCCTTAGATTTGAGATTACCAATGTATCTCGTATAGGAATTACTATATGTTGATGCTACTTATGAATCGTCCTAGGATAATTTAATCGATAGTACTTGGATGCAGTCTGAATTATACGCAGATAGTTGAGTAAGTCAATAAAGGATTCATCATGCTAAAGTAATTAAAGAGAATATTTTACTATTCTTGATTAGTAGTGATCTATATAATTCTCTAACCATAATGATTTGACATTTGAAACAGACATTTTTAAATTTAAATCATAAATCAATTACTAATTAGCAAGAACGAACATGATTGGACTAAAAGAGTAAACATTATATCCATACTCTGTCCAATTGAAATATTAGATGATGAAAGGATTAAATTATACATCTTAACCATGCATGGACAAGTTTAAGTCAAACCACTTTAACATTCTTGATATTTGGGTGGTCATGACATGTTACTAGACGTAAATCTTGATATATGATTATAAATTGTTTAATTGGAGAATTAAAGAAAAATTAAAAGGATTTTTAATTTTTCTTATTCTAATTGTGAATTAGAATTAGAATTTATAATCATTGTCAATATATTTGGAACTTAATGGGTCACATATCAAAGAGGAAGTTGTGAAAGAAAAATCTATTTAATTAATTTTAAACTTAATTTTAAAGTTTGAGAAACTTTAGGGATCAAATATGAGATATTTGATTTTATTAAAATTATATTAATTATAATTATAATTTGATTTTAATTATGATTAAAGAATTTAATTTTAATAAAAATTAAAAATCTTAATGATTTTTCTATTAATAGGAAGAAACTTTAGAAGCTAGCACTTCTTTTATTCCTCTCAAAAGGTCTTGAGAAATTGCTTTTGTGGATACCGTTAAGAGCTGAAAGATTGAACAGCTCGTGGTTGACACGGAGAAGAATTTGTCAAAAGATTTCAACAAGAAACACGAATAAGGTACTATTCATACTTTGCAATTCGTGTTTTTATTTAAGATATGCAATTATCGAGATCAGATTGGAATCTGTAAAAATTTTATTTTTTGTTGTACCCGTGATTCGATCACGGTTAAATTTCAACGTATACTTCATAATAGTTTCCCCATTTGATATGTAAATTGCAAGAGGTTTAGCTCTGGGAAGATTTTGATATAGGAAATCGTATTATGTAGTGAAGAGAAGAGAACTAGAGTAGTTGAAAGAAATATTTCTAAATGTTTGCAAATTGCTATATGATTTTAACTATTCTATTTCAACTATATTTTAACTATTTCAATAAAGGGTCAATTGATATATCACACCTCTCACTAAACTTGCACACTAAAATCTAATTCAAACTCATTGGATTGAATTGTCTAAAGTCACTTATCACGTGCATATAGTGCCATCTATAGTTCTCGAAGTGAATCATAACTTTTTTATTGATGAATTGAAATTAGTCACCACTATACCTATAAATTTGTCTTTAAAAAATTATTTTTAGTTGAAATTCCTATGATGGTGAGATGTATGAATGATAAGTACATGGCAATGTGTGGCACAAGTTGATTATGAAGCATTATGCAAAAACCTATATATATACAGGGATATTCTACAATGGAGTCTTGTTAAGTATCTCATTTAATTGAACTTTTTCTTGCTTACTAGCAGATAACAATTTATTTTCACATTCATTGTCTACAAAGCGGAATCTTTAAAAAGATATCATTTAATCTTTTGTAGTTGTATATGTATCACAACGTGTAGAATAACATAAACATGAATGATCTTCTGTGATTGTGCATGTCTCCTATGGTGTCTCAACCATCAAATTTTTCGAAAACTCACTTTTGAAGTTCACCGTATCTATTATTGTAGGTGGGACGTTTGGAAAAACCTAGTCCATAGATACACGATATAGAATAAGTAGTTTGAAAAACTAAATATAGATATCAAAGTTCCATTTGAGTAGTTTGTTTTCTCTATATTACATATTACAAAAGAAGTCCATGATCTCCTGATAAGAATCGAGTTAACATATCTAGTATTGAGCTTATAGCTAATTCTAGACTAAAAATACTAGCTAATGTCGAAGTTTTATTAATCACGTCATTCTTGAACTTTATTAGAAGATTTATGGAAAAGATGCTTTAAAATGAACCATTAAGACTTTGTAGTACGTTATTGCTACTCTTAAGCAATTAAAGCCCAAAGTATATGTTTAGTTGGGAGTTTATCAATAGAATGAAATGGAATGTAATGAAATATTATTTTATCATTTAGATGAGGGTTTATAATGAACTGAAATGAGATGAGATGAAAGAGGAGGGTTTCATATTACATCTCATTCCATCCTAAATAATAAAAATAAGAAACCTCCAATTTGGGGGGTTTAGGATGAAATGTAAAATAATAAACAACATTTCACTATATTACATTATGAACCCTTTCATTTGTTGTAGTGAACAATTTTATAATATTATATCTATTTACATTCAATTTCATTATAAACCATTTTATTTTATTCTATTCCATTTAAAACCTTACGTTCAACCAAACATAGCCTAAAATTATATATATTTCAAGGGTTCCGTGTAACTTAATAAGGAAGCGTTATCAAAGTTAACACTACACAATATGTAATCTACTAGTATACCTACTTCTATAAATCAATAAAGTCATATTTAGACATAAATGTGTATGAATTATCATCTTCATGCACGAATTATCATTTTCAATGTACTAGGAATTCATTGGTAAGATATTTAAAAGATTAATTTTGATGGTATTTACAGTAACAAAAATCATAAAATATGAAACCACTAATAGTTAGACATTATACATACAAGGATGTTAACAGCCCTTTGGTTCAAAGTAGAAAAAGAAAAAGCTTTGTGTAATGCAATATAAGAAGGTGAAGAGACGCGAGGGGAAGTGTGAAATGGAGAAGTCTGCCAAAGAGAGGTCGCGTTGTCAGGATTTTCAGATCATGTTGCCAGATTTTTCATATAAGAGATGGTGGTCAATTTTCAATCAGGTTATGGGCTAGGATTAGGGTTCATGTTCTATGGATTAGGGTTTCGATAAGGATTTTAGATTGAGTGTTGTTAATAAAATTATAAATTTTAGATTAGAGATAATTAGGGTTATTTAAAATTTTGAGTTAATTAAGTTGAATTGGATGAATATGAAATTGAGGTTATTTAGGTTTAATTACTTATATTTAGGGTTTATTTATATAATTATGATTTATTAAGATTAATTATGGTTAATTATAGCTTAAGGTTAATCTAAATTAAGGATGATTTGAGTTAATTATAATTAGGTTCTATTTAATTGAGTAGGTGGTCTCATTTAAACAATAAAAACTAAAATAAGATGACATTATACTTATTGATAAAGACATAACTCTCTTAAAGATTATGACAATTTATGTTTATATTTAAATTGTTTTGAAACATAAAGTTTATTATGTGTATTTTAGTGTAAATATCAAAGGTAAAAATACACCTTTTTATAAAAAATCTAAGAAAAGTTGGATTTATCTAATACGAAGATTTTTTAAAATATTAAATTATAAGATATTGCTTAGAAATGAGTTAAATAATATAATTTTTAAATTAAAAATACTGAAATTTATTAAAATAAATTTTAATAAAATTTATACAAATATTCCTTTATTTGATTATTTTTAAAAATTAATGTTCAATAATTATTCATTGCTTCTCCTTTTGATTAGCATTTGCTAGTCTAAAAAGTGCAAAGACAAAAAAAAAAGTTGGAAAAGAATGATGGTAATCATCTTTAAAGAAAATATAAAATAAAATTTTGCAGAGTTATATTGGATATTTAAGGAGAATAGGTGATAAAAACGGTGAAAAATGCTATATAAAATTCACACATTGGTTATATGTTTTTTTTTCCTTCCAAAAAGCATAAAGATAAATTTGGTCAAAGGCTATCATAAATAGCAGAGATTGGGTTTTGAACTAAAATTTGAATTTTAGATAAGATGCTCCAAAATTTGATATCAAGAACTACAATTAAATTAAAATTTACTTATTAATTTTAGATTCAGTCGATCTTACACTTGTTTATTGATTCTAATAAAATAAATAAATAATATTTTTATCTAACATTTGTCAAATTTTCATTTAGGAAATTCAAAATGCAAAATCTCCCATTATTATATCAAAGAATTATATGATAAAGTCATTCAGAGTTATGAATTCAGATTTCGAGATGATTATTTGGAGTGGATTTATTATTTGATTTTAAATTATTAATTTTGTTAAATAAATTATTTAAAATACATCATTTCTAAATTAATGTACTTATAAGAAAAGGTAAGTGTATATCTTTAAAATCAACAAATTTCATTGAATTAGTGGTTATTGGGGAAAGTCTACTGATCACTTTCAAATTTGGGATATCTAAGGTCTACATACCTAACTGATGTTAAACATGAGATCTCGTTCATTCAAGTGTGAGGGAGGATTCAAAAGCAATTTATAGAGCTGTGATCAATATTATTTACTCCCTTTATGTAACTTATTTTTTGTAAAATTTTCTGTTGTTCCAAAAAAACGTAATTATAAAGCACACAATCTTTCTATACTTGTCCACGAATACATATGATATATTGCTTTGGTTATTAAAAAATTATTATGTTCTTAAAATTTTTAATCTTTTAGTCTCCTATTTATATTTTAATGCAAATATTAAAATTAAAACTAATTAAATTGAGGATCCAGATCTGAGGCATTCTCACTTCAGATCTGGGTAGCTTGCGTTCATCCTGAGTCTCCTCAAGTCTCATTCCTTCTACTGATTGGGTCTTTCGGCGACACCACCTCAAGCTTGAAGGGAAGACAGTAGGCACTAGCGGAGAATGGTGAACGCCAATGTAAAGGGCGTTGAATTCGGTTTTAGTTTTTACAAGTCTTTCAATACTCTTTAGGGCATAGTAATAAGCTCTACTGCTTAGATCTGAACTAGCGAGCATTAAAATTGTCCTATAGTGGCGAAGGCTTTAGCGTCTCCCTTTGATGTCCATGGAGTTAGATTCACCCTTCCTTTTGAAAGCTGAATTACTCGCTTTCTTCAGAGAAGCACTCGTCGGCTCCTCAGCTAACAAGAAACTTGAAAAACCAAGTGTGGTTGGGACAACCTTGATTAACCCTAGAAGTGAGTATGCCTGGCGAAACAAGTTGTGCACTTAACATCACAAGGGTACCCTTAAATATTATCAAAAGGTTTTGAAGGATGGACTATTAATGCCTCCTATTGAATTTCTAAAGGCTAGGGCACAAGCATGGTCATCGGCGTTGATTGGGTTTTTTGGTCCAAATGATGATCAACCTTCACAGCGGTGAATGCTTGAGCTATGGCCAGATGAGGCAAGAAAAGGCTGCAAAAGTTGATGTTGTGTGAAGATGGTACGTTATTTTCAAATATTTCGATGATTCTTGCTTGAATGAGATTGTAGAGCAGGGTCCATGACATTTCGGAGATCAACTATTGTTTATACAGAAGTGGCGACTGGGAATAGAGATAGATCGGGGGCATTTCGATGTTCTCCCCACGTGGGTTTACTTTCACAACTTACCGTTGGATTTTTAGGTGGTGGAGGGTTTAAGCTACTTGGTTAGTTCATTGGGGAAGCTGGTGTGTGTGGACACACAAACCACCTCTATGGAAAGGATCTACTACGTGAAACTCTGTATTGAAATATCACAGAATGCTCTACTGCTAGATTGCTTTCATGTTCTTTCGTTAAGAGATAATGGAGAGAGCTGAAATACAAATCAACTATCCATGGAAGCCTAGTAACTCTGATAGGAAATGGGTTTCTACGGGTAGAATCTTTCAATCTGAGTGACATGATGATCTTCTTAATCCTGCTAAATTTGGTCCCCTAATGGAACATGCGAGTGATTGAGAACATGGTTCAAATGGGGATGGAATTATACACATTGATGGTACAATCAGGCCATGGGTTCCTGCTGAAAAAATGGCCTAGGTTGTAGATAATGGTAAGCAATTATTTGGTTTAAGGATTGAAAATGTTGTTGCAAATACTTCCCAATCCCAGGGAAATTGTCAAATGGATTATGCACATGTAGAGATGATTGAAATTGTTGCTGCTAAAGCATCTCCAGCTCAGCATACAAATGTAGATCACACGACTATTGATAGCTCCAGTGCAGACATTGTGGAGAGTCTGGATAGTGGAGTGAATCACTTCACCTCCTAGTATTTGGAACATTGTCAGATGGATTGGGCCAACATGCTGACTCTATTAGCAACTATTAGGCAAACTAAGAATGTTGTTGCCAAGATATCTAAGGCTAGGCTGGAGTATGCATTACAAACAGCAATGGTAAACTCCAATGATGACTGTGTGGCAAGTCAGGGGACAAGGGATATCATCTCTCAGAATGAAGAACAAGCAGAGGACTATGATTCAATTGCAGCCCAAGTCCCTCATATCCTAGGAGATTTTTATGTGCAGTCCAAAACTACAAAAAGAAAATCAATAAGGAAGAGAAAGCAAATTCCCAAATACCAAGGGGCTTCACCCAAATAAGACAGCCCTAATGTGGAACTTTAGGGGGTTAAACGACCCTCGTAAACAAGAAATGGTGAAGGAGCCTTTCCATGGAGATGAAGCATAAGTGGTACTTATAGTTGTTTCTTTTTGTTTTCTATCTTGTAGACAGTTATATTACATTACTTGGGGAGTTTTTTGGTCATATTGTAATATGATGGTAGGCTTAATGCCTTGAACTCATTGTAATGTAGATATAGTTTTAATTATAATTAAAATTGTTTTTTATTTTTCAAAAAAGACTATGTGTATTATACAGTACGTGGTCCCAAGTACATCAACATATAGTCCCCCATTTCTCATGGAGTAAATTATATATGTATATATAAATTTTGAACGTATCATTTATAATTGAAGGAGGTGTGGCTTTGATTTTTATTGGAGAAGGAGAGTCAGCCCTTGGATGATTGAACGGTCGAGTGAATTTCTGCTATTGATTTACTTGATCATCTCTCATTCATGCAAGCTAATGACTTCCTTCAGTGTTCTCAGTTTGAAAATTAAAATGCCATTTGTTATCTCTACCTTGAGACCTCCTATAGATATTCCTACCAAAGTCTTTTGAATCCATCCTTGTACTCGATTCCCTAACCTCTCAAACGCCTTCCGGTAATCACATAAGGAGCCATTTTGGTTACTTCTTCCTTGTAAGCCTAATGTAACTAGTGCCACCATTGTTTTGCTCCGCCCTCAAGATGAAAAGAAGCCAATGACACCTTCTGTGCTTCTAAGATGCATTGGTATTCAAAGAACGGTCTACTTGGTTAAATCATTATGTTAAATCATCACTGAAATATTTAGGAAACTCGAGTTTAGCCAATTTGTATGAGAACATCGGCCACCCTCCTTCAATAATTTCTCGAGATTCCTTTCTTTTGTTATGAGAACGCACATTGAGGAAATTTCCATTGCAATCGATGAAGGATGGCTCTTACTTTGAAAGCAATGCTTCAACGATCTTGCTAATCAAATTTTCCAACTGATATAACTTATCAGTCACACTGAGTTCCAATATGCTAAAGTTATCCTAGAGCCCTCCAAGCCCCGCTTCCATGTTTTCAGTGCTCTCATTATTGGTTGCCATTGCAGCTCTGATACCAATGATAGGTCCCAATTAAAGCAAATATGACTTTTGTAATTAAATAGGATTCTACTTAGGTTGAAAATGAACCACAATATTTTAGTTGGAGTAATCCTCCTTTATTATCACTCTGCAAGAGTTTAAATACAAAGGAAAATAACAACTTCTTATAATCCATAGATCATATTCCTAAGGATTAGGACTCCACATCTAGTTGCAACCAAGTAGCCGAAATTATTGAAATAAAAATAATAACTCCATGACTTATTCTCAAGCAAGCTTGTGACATGATCCAACTAACTTAGAGCAAGTCTTTACTGCCAATAATCCTCCAAGCTGCATAACACTTGTACGGCTCATGCATTTCAATAGCCACGTATTATGCATAAATCAGGACACTTAATCAAAATATTTTGGATTTCTAACGGGAACTCTTTGAGATCTTCCTAGCTTATCATGGATTTTATTATCAGTTTGTCCCTTAGTTTTCACCTCTCCACTGGAGGATTTTACAAGTTCAAATCAAGTGTTCGTTATCTATTAGACATCTTTATTGTTTGAGTGGTTTGTTATTGGTTTAGTAAACTTGAAGATCTTGTGAGCGTTATTGCTTGCAGTCCCTAATAAGTGGTATTAGAGCCTCAGGTATAAAGAGTGGCAATAGTTCTATGATTTAACATTAACCAACTACTTGATATGGAGACCTATGATAGAAGATCTTTTGTATTGTAAGGATCTTTATAATCCAATTGATATGGACAAAAGTGTAAAAGATGATGTCCTATCTAAACCAAAGAAAATGCAAATAAAGAATAAGAGAAGTTGAAGCAGACGACTTTGGGACTATTAGAGAATGGGTGGATGTTAAGCTATTTAATCACATATCCCAAAAAACGGGTCCTTTTGAGTTGTAAAAGAAGTTGGAGGGTTTTTATGAGAGGAAGATCACTCATATAACAAGGCCTCCTTGATTAAAAGGTTTATTAAGTTAAAGTTAAAGGCTGGAAAATCAGTGTTAGAGCATTTTAGTGATTTTTAGGACATTCTCAACAACTTGACAATGATGAATTACAAACATTGTTCCTGTTTAGTTATTTGTCATATAGTTGGGAAACTTTAGTTTTGATTATCAACAACTCTACTCCAGATGATGTGATTTTCATTGTCAATAACGTCTAGAATCTTGTGGTATAAAATAGAGAAAGAAGCAAGAGTGGATTTTAAAAAATAGGATTTTTTGCAAAATTTTGAAAAATTTTAACAAGTTTTTAAAAAATCTTTCCCTCCCACGTCCGGCCAAATACTGGCCAATACCATAAAATTTAAAAAATAGAACTTTTTTGCAAAATTTTGAAAATTTTTTAAAATTTTTTGAAAATCTTTCCCTCCCACGTCCCCCTTCCTCCCTTTTCAAATTTGTTTAATTATTTATTTATTTCAATTTTTATTGTGATTTTTAATTTTTATTTTTAAAATAAAATAAATATTTTTATTACTCATAATAATTATAAATTAAATAAAACTTTAAAATAAATTATTTTTAATTAAATTTATTTTGATGTTTTATATAATATTTATTAATAAAGTATTAATAAAAATTATTTTATTTTTAAAATAAATAATTTAAAATTTATTATTTATAAACTAATATTTATTTTTAAATATATTTTAACTATTAAAACAAATTTTATTTAAAATTTCTATATTTTAAAAATATAATAATTAATTTTACAAATTTAATTTAAATTAAGTTATTTACAATTTTATTAATAATTAATTTACTATGTAATATTAAATTAAAATTGTTTAAATTCTTATTAATAATTAAATAATATATTTAATTAATAGTAAATTAAATAATATATGCTTTTTTCAGGTTTCATTTCTAATTGGTTCTTTTCTTATCATAAATTCTTGTTGTAAATTGTAACAATTAGAAAGTTAAGGATGCTTATTGTTCTTTTTATTTGATGTTTTAATGAAATTATTATTTATTATATGATAAAATTGTAATATTTCAAATACCTTGTATTGTTCTTAATTTTATACTTGTATAATGATAATTGTCTTTTTGCATATTAATTGTGGTTATTATTTATATGTGAAATATCTGAAAATTATTATTATTTCATATTAATTGTGGTTGTTATTTATTGTTATGATTTTTTGAAACATGGTTGATGTAAACTTATAAACTATACAGTATAACTGTACAATATGACAATGGATTATTTTGGAATTTCTAAAAAAATTTAGGGACTATTTTATAAATTTAAAAAGTTACCTAAAACGATACCCGATATTGATCGGTACTAGTACAATACCGTACCAAAATCTAATCCAATACCAAGTTCGGTACGGTATTCGCAACATTTTCTCTCAATTGGTAGTTCCTTAGGTTGATTCTTAAGTGTGTGTTGCAACTGCTAATTTGTTAATAATTTTATGATTGATTCTTGAATTGATTTGCTTGATTGAATTGCATTCTTGTTTTAATTTCGTTACATTCGAATTTCTTCGATTTGTTTTGGTCTTAGATTTTAAGATTAGATTACCCTTCTTATGGGGTCGATACCTTAGGTACTACGTAAAAGACCCGTGGGCTTGCAAATTATCGAGGTTAATTAATTAAAACTTACACACATTGAAAAACCAAGATCAAATTTTTGACGCAGTTGCCTGAGAGACGATTAGTTTAATTCTATAGTTGTTGGGACCCCGCCCTTGCGAGTCACGTGTCCGACATCCTAAGTGACATCTGGACGCGCATCCCACAAGGGTGGCATGCCCACACCTGTCAATCATAAAAAAGAACTCACTTTTCATATTTCCGAACAGATTTTGGGAAAACTCAAATTGGAATTTCAGTTGGACTTCTTTAGAACATTTGTTCCCCATTGTCTTAAGTCTCTAATGACACCAAAATCATTCAATTTGGTTCAAAAATCTGAAAGTTATATCCCAAACATTTTCAGATTGTTTTTGCACTAAAACAATACATTATACCCAACTTCACTCCAGAAATTGAAAATCTTAGGGACTGAATTAAAATTTGATTCCTTCAGATAATTTGTAGTTCTATGTCTCTAGCTTATTTAGAAATAATAATCATCTCATTTGGAGCTCCAAAAAACAAGATACCATCAAAATATTGAAGCATGTTCAGTAAAAATGTCCAGTTTATGTTCTTCCAATTGATACCCTCACTTTGATCCGATCAATCTTTTCCAAATTAATACCAAAAGCTATAAATTTTTATGGAACGGTAGAGAAATGTGTTACAAAACCAATGCTTCAAAAATCAGGTCATTTGAAGGTCGAACGACAAAGTTATGATAAAAAAATGAGAAGTGTTCAGGTCTAGGAACTAGCAAGCGCGACCGCAAAGTCACGACTTGCTTCCCTTCTTCCTCCTTTGCTTTTCTTCATTAGACCTATTTTAGAAAAACAAAAAGGGCATAACTCTCACTAAAAATATCAGATTAAGGTCATTCAAAGACTGTTTTAAAGAAAACTTCTAGATCTATAACTTCCATGAAGACCTCAAAAACAAAATTTGCCTATAAATGGGTCAAAATTTCAAAATACTGTAGCTATCCCGAAAGTCTATCCTATGCAACATTCCAAACTTCCAATAATCATATCTCTCAACTCCAATGTCCAAAAATTTCATACTATATATTATTGGAAAACTAGAAAAATAATCTACAATTTTTAAGAAGGAAACTTCATCCAATTCAGCCTAGATCAATACAGTATTTCCCTCGAAGCCAGAACACAAATTCTGACCCTTATGGAAAACTTGAAAAATGCAATGAACAAATTTGACAGATCATAGGCAAAACACAAACATACTTCATTAACATCAAAATATAAGAGTTTTTAAAAAGCTTTAGTGGGCATTTTCATCCACAATACATCAATATCTCAAAATGCCCAAAATACAAAATGATACATGAACAGTAATTTGCCCAAAAATGCAACTAAAGCCTTGTGGTTACAAATCTAGCTTAAAACACAAAAGATTCAAATTTTGGAGTGATGCCTAGATTCTCTTTCACTCGATCTCTTGCTTGTCACCTAGAAATGGGAAGGAATTTGGGTGGGGTGAGTTTAAAGCTCATGGGTAACAAGTTTATAAAGAATAATAAGCAAAACCATTTAAAATGTTCATTGTCATAGAAAATTCTTATTGAATCATAAGACGTATGGTTCTTAAATTTTCGATCAAAATTCACAATAAAACAAATCATGTATGCATCAATATTATCAACATATCATGAACACATAATCACATCAGAATGGTTTGGGTTGGTCCAAAAATAGAACGTACTACACATTTCTCATAAGGGTCCTGTGTAGTTGTGAACAGAACGGACTATCGCAATCGTATAAAATGTTTTTGAGTAGTCATGAACTTATGGGAGTCTATGAAGGAGTTCTATGCCACTAACGGGTAGGCAGGAGAATCCTTTTGTTAAAGTGAACTTGACTTAACTTAGGGGACCTAACCAAACCCACATAACATGCATTTCAAAACTTGTAAACATATTGCCCAAATGGCACATTTTCAAGACATGTCTTTCATAAACATGCAATATTTCATATGCACTTCCATCATCTTTTCACAATTAAACAACCAAATTAAAATATCAAGCATATTGCAATTTCTCAAATCATTCAAAAGCAACAAATGCCACAATTATACAGCAATGAAAAATCATTTTATTTTCTTGACTAAAAAGAAAACATAATGGCTCATTATCCAATTATAAACATGAAACC
>JAOTAY010000005.1:39704596-39716695 GCA_025629805.1 Erythroxylum baracoense
TATTGTTCTTAATTTTATACTTGTATGATGATAATTGTCTTTTTTCATATTAATTGTGGTTATTATTTATATGTGAACTACCTGAAAATTATAGTTATTTCATATTAATTGTGGTTATTATTTACTATTATGATTTTTTGAAACATGGTTGATGTAAACTTATAAACTATACAGTACAACTGTACAATATGACAATGGACTATTTTTTAATTTCTAAAAAAATTTAGGGACTATTTTATAAATTTAATAAATTACCCGAAACGGTATCTGGTATTGACTGGTATCGGTACAGTACCATACCAAAATCTAATTCGGTACCAAGTATGTACATTATTCGCAACATTGGTTTGACACATTTCAAATTTGCATCTCAATTTATTTTTTGCGAATATGTTTGACCAAGAGGGTTGCCAACAAATATGGCATAAGACATAAGAAAACAAAACCTGATACCCCACAATATAATGGTGTTATTGAGAGGATGAATAGAACCATTATGGAAACGGTTTGGTGTATACACTAAATTTCGAAACTATCAAAGTTCTTTTTGGGTGAGGAGGTTTGAACCGCAATATATATGATCAATAAAACTCATTATATTCTATTGGAGCTTGACATTCCATAGAGAGTTTGGAAAGGGAAGGATTCAATTTATACATATTAAAGGGTGTTCACATATAGGGCTTTCAAGAACATGTCAAAGAAACAAAGATCAAAGCTAAACTTAAAGACTAGTCTTTTTATGTTTGTTGGATATTGTGACAAGTAGTTTGGTTATAGGCTTTATGATCCTAAAAATTAAAAAGTTATTATAAGCAGGGACGTAACCTTCTACGAGCATGAGATGGGTACAGATTGTATTAAAGAAGATAATACTTTTTCCAGCAGTTTGTTGTTTGTTACTATGAATTCTACCCCTATTTGTACTTCCATTAATAAACCCACGAGTGAATAAGACAAACATACGATGACAATAATTAAGGGAAATATGATGGTGATAGTCTTACGAGACACATCCTGTGGATGATGTAGAAGAGGTCCATGAGCATTATGAGTAAGGGGCAATCTGCTCAATTGTTGGAAGATGTCCAACTTCAAAGGTCAATTAGAGTGAAAAGACCTTCAATAAGATACCCGAGTTTGAAATAAATCCTGATAAGTCAGAGAACTTCTAAGAAGCTCAGTCACTCAAAGACAAAGACTCTTCACTCAAGGTAATGCAAGAGGCGATGGAGTCACTTAAGAAGAATGAGACTTATGAGTTAGTAAAGCTTCCTAAAAATGGATGTTCAAGATCAATAAAGATGGAAACAAGCTAGTGAATGAGATTGGTAGTGAAGGGATATAATGAAAAGAAGGGTATAATAGCAACGACATTTTTTATGGTAGTTAAGATAGCATTGATATGCACGATATTAGGACTAGTTTCTAGTTTGGAAATTGAGAAAAGTAGCTTGATGTGAAGACTAATTTCTGACATGGTGACTTAGAAGAGAAGATTTACATGGAGTAGTCGAAAGGATTCAAATTCAAAGGGAAAGAGGATTTAGTATGCAAGTTGAAGAAGAGTCTTTATGGGCTCAAACAGGCACTAAGGCAATGGTATAAGAAGTTTGATTCGTTTATAACCAACAATGGTTTAAGCCAACTTTAGCTAATTGTTTTATGTATTTTAGAAAATTTTATGGCTGTAATTACATTATCCTTCTCTAGTATGTGGATGATATGTTGATAGTTAAACAAGATGTTGACATGATTTCCGGGTTGAAGGAGGAATTGCCCAAGTCCTTTGACATGAAAATTTTGTGTTTTACAAAAAAAATTTAGGCATGAAGATTATTCGTGATAGGAAGGCCAAAAAGTTGTGGTTGTCATAAGATAAATATACTAAATAGGTGCATAAAAGGTTCAACATAAAACATTCCAAGCCAGTCAATACACTATTTCAAGTTGAACAAAAGAGGTTGTCTTGTCACTAAAAAGGAGAAAGAATGTATGACCTTTATTTCGTACACCTCTACTGTCAATTCATTGATGCATGTCATGATATGCATTAGACTAGACATTAAACATGTTATTGGATCGGTGAGTATATTTCCAATTTTAGAAGGATACACACATGCGTACGTGACTGGTAATCTAGATAATAGAAAGTTGACCTTAGGTTCTTTGTTCAAATTTGAGGGAGGAGTTGTTTCTTAGCAAGCTAAATTACAAAAGTGTATAACTTTGTTTACTACTGAGGTAGAATATGTTGTAGCTATGGAAGTTGGAAAGAAGATGCTTTGGTTAAAGCAGTTTCTCCAAGAATTGGACGTGAAACAAGATGAGTACATGGTTTTCTATGACAGTCAAAGTGCTCTATATATTTAAGAAAAAGTTTCCATATATCATTCTCGCACTAAGCACATTGATGTGAAGTATCATTGGTTGTAAAATGTGGTTAAGGAGTAAGCAAAAAGTTGAAGAAGATTAACATTGACAAGAATGGTATCGACCTGTTAACGAAGGTGGTTCCTGAGAATAAGTTTGAGCTTTGTAGTAAGCTTGCTGAGATAGCTTTCAAGTGATTAATGGATTGGTAAATTTCTCCTCCGAAATGGTCTAGAGGGAGATTATGGGTCCAGCCACATTTTATGAACTTATGTTTGTTTAATACCATTAAATATGGACTATGAAAGTGTTAGTTATATTCATGGATCAAAAGGAGTGAAGTTTGGGCAGATTTGATGCAGAAATCGATGAGTTGAAGTTGTTCCTAGTGTATACGTCCGTGTCTAGGAGGCATACACCCATGTCAATTGAGGACACAACCGTGTGCATTACTGTGTACAGTTTTGTACCCATGTAAAAGTTGAAAGACAAGGCTTTCAAATTAGATACACTCGTGTAGAGTCAGACATGGCTGTGTAAGTGTAATATACAGTCGTGTCTATTGATTGTGTAACTCATTATGAATGTGTATCTTTGTAAAGTCAAGTTTTAAAGCTCAAATATGATCACTGTACAAGCCATATAGGTGATTGTATGCAGCAAAAAATCTTATCGTTTTGACATTTAGAGATAAGTTTAAGAGACAGAAGTTGCATAAGATAGAAATACATGATAAAAAAAGAGTTTTATAATCCAAATAACATTTATCAATATACATGATAATAAAAAAGTTTTATAGTCCAAATAACATTTATCAATTATAACTTTTTTAAAGTTTGACATCTAAGGTTAGCTAGGGGTATTTGTATAATATATATCAATATTACTCTTAACTAACCCTTTAGAGTTTGCTTAAGAATACTGTACAAGACAAGTATACTTGGTCTCTCTTTTTTTATTAATAATATTTAGAATTGAGTACAAATTGCTATATATATAAAAGGTACAATCAATAAAGCTTTAGAGTTTGCTTAAGAATACTTTACAAGACAAGTATACTTGGTCTTTCTTTTTTTATTAATAATATTTAGAATTGGGTACAAATTGCTATATATATATATATATATATATACTTGTCTTGTAAAGTATTCTTACGCAAACTCTAAAGCTTTATTGATTGTACCTTACTACTTATGAAAATTTTATTGTTGTCGCAAGTGATTTTTATTATTTAAGTAATTTATTATTAATTGAATAAACTTAAAGATCTTTTGGACTTTATTGCTTAAAGTCGTTCACTAGAAGGGGGGATGATGTAACCAAGACGCCGTCTTTTCCTTTTCATCAGTTGATAGAAAGCAACTAGAAGAGCGTAGATGAGACAGACAAAATGGTGACAAGAGACCCACCACCACCATCTCTTGTACTCGAATTTGTCAGCATTTTTGACTAGAACACATACCAAAGTAATCGGTAAGTCTTTTGACCCAGATAACCACTGCCAAGTAAATGTTAAGAGCTGGGCTACAGTTAGAAAAGTTAAATTAAAAAAGGATTGAAAATTAGATATATAGTAACATATGTTTGATTAGGATTTGGGTCATGGAAATGGTACGACATTTTGCTTCCTCGTCTTACACATGCTATGTAAAGTTAACCACAAAACACTGAATCAAAGAAAATACAAATTGCATACAACCGAAAATGACGACGATGCTTTTGAGAATTTCGTCAGATGTTTGAAAATTGCCTGTTATTAATAGAAGTAAGGTAATATCCTCCACGGAACAAGCCTGCGGTACTCGGCCCATATGTCTTTGTATTTTTCTGCACATCGAGCCTCGTCCCTTCTGTCTCTCCATATTAGCAGAATAAGGAGGTAAATTGGATAGAAGTATGGAACAATTGAGCTGCAAAAAGAGTTGATCCCAAAGGCTTATAATTTTGATGTGCACAAATATAAGGGCATGTATAGGAGTAAAATAACTTGGATGATTACCTAAACCCACAAGGTAGACTAAAGGACAACGCGAGTAACAAGTCTCCAAGGTAATTACAATGTCTTGCAATGCCCCTTCAACATAATCAACATAACGTCAAACATATACATAAGAGTTGAAGCATCTCATAAACATTATGCTTAACAAAAATCCATGAGAAAGACTTGATGAATTCTTCATATTTAGGCTTTGTGAGACCTAACTTTGCCAAAAGGGTCAAAGGTTATAAATCCCACATGCAACTTCCCACCACAATGATCTATTTCTGTCCACTTTTTCAGGGACTATGGGTTAAAGGTCATTGAGAGTTGTATCAGTGGCTACAGATGCCTTTTTCTTGAAGAAAAGATATTAACAACTTAACTGCTAATGTAAACATAATTCATTGAGGATTTAAATGAAACACAAGGCTAACAATCTCATTATCATGCAGGTGCGGCAGCAGAAAGCTCTGTCAAGGAATATGTGGCAAGGGAAGGGTAGCGTTTCGTTCAGGATCATAACAATCTGCTAAGCCATATTTGACAATCGGGCATGTGATATTCAAAGAAACAGTCAACTTGTCTAGTAGCAATTTCATATAAGCTTCATAAGCAGTATTTGTAATTATATTGATGACAAGAAGACAAATTTATAGCTAAGAAATGTAATCATAATGGAATCTTACCAATAACCAGAAGCAAGCAACTTCCCTCCAATAACCTTTGGTGGTTTACCCCATATAGGCGCTTTAGGGTCTTTCTTGAAGATATGCTTCTGCTTGTTAGCTCCTCTAAATACCACATACCTGCCACATTACAGATGTGCAGTTTTTGTTTATGATTTTAAAACAAGTCAAGTTGAAGCCAGTGAGTAATATTTAGAATCTGAAAGTTACCCAATTACGAAAACAAGGCAATTCACCAGCATAGCAGCTTTTGTTAATTCCACCTGGTTAGCCAAAAGCCACCAACCCTACAAAGATCCAGGTCTGTAAGGAAAAGACAAACTGATGCATGTTTGCAAAATCATTTTTAAGCTTAAGAAAGTTCGTGAGAAGCAAAACTGAGCTTTAAAAAATATTAAAAAAATTGTGTGGAATATTTTAGAAGACAATTTCAGACTGCCTAGGCAGTTTTTGTCAAAGCAAGTAACTTTGCCCTTATAGAACAAGAAAAATTTGCGAACAAACATCATCTGAGTTTGCCTTTTTCTCATTTGGATAACTGAACCCTCTGTGATTAATGAAAAATTTGGCCATTACAGTTTAAGCAATTTCACAAGATAAATTTCCAATTTATTTTTTCTGTCAAGAAAATAATTAATCCCAGATGTATATCAGGCAATATTGGAAGTATATTCCCTGCCTCAGGCTAGGTAATACCTTTCATATGTTCTATGACCTGATTTTGTACTTGAGTAAGTTATAAATTACCCTTGGGTTTAGTTGGATCCCCTACCATGTAGGGTGATTCAATGCAATACAAAACACTCATGTTATGAACCACCTTTTTTTCTATTTGCAATCAATTTCAAACAATTTCCATAAGAGCTCCTCATTCCAAAACTATTGTTTCTATTAGGAAAAAAAAAGCCTCTTTAAACCCATAAAGTTCCTTGATAACAGTCATTAGCCAAATTCATGGTTAGATACCTGGATGCTAAAAGTGAAAGGAATCCAGACCAGATCCCCAAATACCAACATGAAGCCCAATCTCTCTGCAATTATGTCCCAACTATAAAATAGAATAGACAAGTTAAAGAAGAACATATAACCAATCCTTTACCAACAAAAGCAAAAAGAAGAAGGAAACAATATCCAGCTTTACCAATAATTCTTATGAAATCAAATATGTGCTTTAAATATAGCCCAAGCTTTGAAGCATATGTACTGTACCTTATAAGATATGCAAACAATAGATTTAAGGCATAAGCTAATAGTAGTATGTTGGAATTTTCAGTCAATGATATATTTTGTTGAACCAAGTAGGCTTAAATGCATGGTTAATAATAACAAAACAGTGCAATATTAATGAATTTGTACGTGATGATATGTAACATTGGAAAGTAATGTTATAAGACATAACTTCTGGAGAGCTTTAGTATTAATGCTGGAAACTTGAATTGGATGAACAAATCATGAAAGAGATGATTCAAGAGTTGGAACTGTGATTCAAGTTTTACACAATTTGCTTGAAGTGAATCAAGTATTGCTCGAAAGTTTTGAAGCAAATCAGGAAAGTAACATTGAAGAATGATGTTGTTGTAGTTTATTAATCATAACTTTCTCTAAGAATGTTGGATTGTGGAGATTCAAGAGATGTTGGAAAGCTAAGGGAAGGGGTTACAAAAGTCTAGAAGACACCTTCTCTGTTTGATTGACCAAATAGTGTAACTATGAACAGAGATTCAGTTGACTAAACCGAGCTTTGCGTTTTAAGGTACAGTCATATCGTGCCCCATATAGAAAGAAATGATATTAGCATGATTATAAGGTTGAAAACAAGTCTAATAAACATCTCATGAAGCAAAGAGACACAAGTGAGAGAATAAATAAGAGCAAACAAAGATTACAAGTGCTATTAGAGAATCAAAGTTTGTGTGCACATTGAGGTTTATTTTATAGAGAGAAAAAAACATTGTTTTATTGAGTTTAATGTATTCTTGAGATTATTTAGGTGGTGTGAGGCTTAAGAGTGTATTAGAGAGAGTTCTAAAAAAAATTGCAATATTTGTCTTGGAACCTTGAAAAAGGTGAATTGTACCTAAGGATGGCAAAAGTGCCAAAGCCCAATCCAGCCTACCCGAAGTCAATGGGTTGGCTTGGGCTTGGGTTGGGTTTTTCCTTTTATTTTAGGCTTCAGAACCGGTTCAAACTCAGGAGCTCGAGCCTAACCCGAAGTCCAAACTTCTTTCACATACAAAAAGACATTGTTTTCTATATTGATGAATAATAATTTTCGAGCCTATCGAAGCCTGATTGGGTTCAGGCTCAGCCAACTATTTCAAACTTGACGAGTTTCAAGCCAGTAAAAAATTTCAGACCAGACTCGAGCCAGGTCCATTGCCATCTCTAGTTGTACCAATTCCTCTTCATCTAGAAAAAAATGTGTCATAGTGGATTCGAAATCTTGAGTGGAATTTGAATAGTGGACATAGGTTAAAGAGAACTAAACCACTATAAATAATAATTGTTTCTCTCTTCCCTTATCTGTTAAATAGTTTATATTGTTGTTGAGTAATTGTTACTTCATTTGCTATACATATCTTGCTTGTATGATTGATTGCTTCGGTATATCAAATGGAACCTAAGACTGCAAGCCTACTAGCTTAAAAAGTATAATAATACTTAAACATTGCATTTATCATGTCTCTAGTTTAACAACAACATATACTAGGTTCCAAACTAATTTTGAGAATAATTGGTGCTTTTTCATCATGTTCAAGGTTATTAAGTGTTCTTCTATTTGCACTAAGGCGTTTGATAAATTGTCATTGAGTAGGTTTTAATTTGAGTCACCCAATTCATTTTCTCTTGGGTGCCTTAAGGTTAACAAATTTCATGTTAAGGAGGTCCTAAAATCATCACTTCAGAAGTCATGACAGACTTTGGATCAAACCATATTGGCAAAAGGTCCAGCAATCAGTGACACTTTGGATGATCTTAGGAAAAAATTTAACATGACTTCGTGCAATAGGATCTATGACAATTGTTTGAAACGTGGTGTTTGCTTTTCCAATTTCACTACTTTACTGTGTACAGCAGGTTGCTCTAATAGATTATTCATTTTGGTGCTATACCTAAGAAGATATTAGGAGAAAAGAAATATGCAAGAGTTTTCACCTACTGTTGATAAAAATTTTAATTCCAATAACGCATGGACAAAATCCAAACTCCAAACATGAATCAAGATTTCCATTCTTATCTTCTGTTGATTAGAGGTCCTGAGGCATGAAATAAAAGAGGAATACTTCAAACCAATAATGCTAGAAAGATATAAATCATGTACTTACGTAGAGGTCATGTATTCCTCATAGAAAAAGTAGTCCAGAATGTATATCTAATAGGGATGCAAAGATAATGTGAGTCAGAGTCATATCTGGGATGGCATGAGAATAAAAAACAAGATACCTACAAGCATACTCATATTACCGCACAAAATAGTTGGTACAGAATCATTGAATGGCTCAAGTTGCCATCTGCAATACTTTTTGCAAGAATTGATAGGTTGATGAACAGCCAACCCATCATTCCAGCTCTAACAAAGAAGAATCTACAGAACAGAAAACCATCTTGGTTAGCATATCAGAGTTCTAAACCTCCTTATTTCAGTAGATCCAACATGCTAAAATCAATGAAAGATGATAGCATATAATAAACCATTCTTTCCATGTGATACCAAGAAAACTAAGATCTTTTAGAGATTGAATTATAGTCATGAGGAGCTCCAGTGATGAGATAAGAAATGGGCCTGAATTGCTAAACAAAAGATTCCTTAAGATATGAGAAGCATTTGCAGTTATAGATAAAAAACACAAGTTAACAATTTTATTACAAAAATCAGAAATTGTTATCACAGAATTGCTCAATTGTATGGATCAACAATTTTTTGCTAAGTCACGTCAAAAGAAAAACATGCAAATAATTGGAGATGAGATCACATACTTGAGATCAACACCCAAAAACTGGGGATTGAGCTGTATCCCGAACCACCTATTGAATCACAAATAGCATAGTACATCAAGATTATCAATCAAAACAGCATTTTGGAAGGAAGGCAAGAGATAGCATAGCTGATGAAATTCTAGATTTTCTCAGATAAACCGTTTTTAGTATACAGATGATATCATCAAATGCAACAACTTGTAGACATCGCAGATAATGCTACTTTGAGTAAATTGATTAAATAAAAAGACTGGTTTTAGTTTGTATACGCTTAAATTCAGCATGCCAAAGAATTTAAATTGACCATGCATGTTTATATCAAATTATGACTCCAAGTATAGAGTTCAAAATATAATCAGATGAAAGAGATAATTGTAATATTTTGACTAGTCTTCCTCCTCAAAATACACACTTCCCCTAACCACTAATATTAAAATGCACATCATTTTTATCTAATGTCAGAAACATGAAGGCTTGACAGGAGAGATGGAGGTACACTTCTTTAATGGACATAGCATGAAGGAAATTGTATGAATTACCAGTCGTGTATCAGATTTCCTGTAATGTGAGGTTTGAGGGAAGAACTGTTACGTTTTGAATTGCGGCCAAAAACATAGAGTGCTAATGTCACCTAGATTTAAGAAAGGAAAAACAAAATAACTTGTGAAAAAAGGAACCAAAACTGCAAATTAGGAGAAGCTAAAATGTGGAAAGCAATTAAAAACATGCATTTGTATTCGTCATGTGAAACTATCAGAAGCCTATGTATATGTCATGAAAAAAGAATGGGGAAAACCCTAAATAGGTGAACATTGAATAAGAAGAATTCCATACAGATGAAGTTAAAACATTTTAGTCATTGACTGATCACACAATCAAGATCTAGTCTCATCATATTGATCTCAGATAACAGTTGTTAGGATGTCACACCTATCACAGATTCAGTGTCTGAAACTTGATCTGTGTTTCTTTTGTCATAAGAGATCATTCAGATCAAGCCACAAACTATGAATGATATATCTTTTTGAGTTATATTTCGTTTTAATTGCGGTAAAATGCTATGATCACTCTTTGCATTTGCAAAGCTGAGGACTTCCATGATTGACATCGCACAATGTTGAAATGGTTTATGATGGATGAGAATAACAGGACCAACAAACAAGGGGAAGATACAATAATCCATTAAGCACTCTATATTCCTCTTTATCATTATTAACACTTATAGTCAAGATAGGCCTGAAGAACGAATTTAGCTGCTAAGGCAAAAGGAGTTGTTCCCAAGAGCAGAAATCAGATAAGATGTTCGCAGAATATAGTGTTTAAAACAAAATGCCATACACCAAGAATTCCTAACTGACATTTGATTGTAACTTACAAGAGAACTGAAGAAAAAAGTTGTTGATAGCAGCTCCAGTCCTCTCCCTGATATCACCTGAGAGTCAATGAATTTCCAATCATGGACACAGTAACAGAAGCAAATGCAACCTGTGCTATATCTGCTGAATCTTCAATCTCCGTGATTCAGTAAAAATTTGAAAATACTCACTGTGGCTGATATCAAATCCATCTTAACACCAATTCCAAGAAGGGCAACCAGCAATAGCAGGGATAAGAACCCTGTTGTACAAACAACAAAAACCACAGTACTTACATACAGCAAGTCCATTTAAATAGAACCAGACACAGAGATTGGAACGCAAACAAATGACTGCCACATTATACAACGAACCATTGCAACTATAACGAAGACGAGAACCGTCCTGTAAAACCACCCCAGGGACAACTTTTCCAGGAAGTATAGATCCAGCAATTGCCAGGTAACAGAAGTATACAACCAAAACAGCAACCTACAAAATGATCCAGTGACCAAAAAAACACACGCAAAATATCAGTAGAATGTCCGGTGTTGTATAAATGTATAAGCTTTACTTAAGAACGAGCGAGTGATTAAATAAAGATAGCATACTTACAGAGCTCAGGGAGGGAAGTAGTGCTTCCAGAGAAAAACCCATATCCATTTTCAATCAAAGATTGAACCTTTGTTGAGTGCTTCACTCCAGTAGTGGTATATCAACTGTATCGATCCGTTCTCTGCCTTTTAGTAGTAGTTCAGAGTTTGGTCTTGTAAAGGTTGACTGATGAGAAGTTTGGAACACACGGCCAGACTGGAGTCAAATATTATTTTGGCCAATAACAATTTATTCTCTATCGTTTATACTAAAATTTCAAAAATTAACTATTTATAAAACGTTTAATATAAACCTTAATATCTAAAAAACGTTTAAAACAGCTCTAGACAAAGGTTAAAATCTATAAATAATTACTTATAATCAAGGGCCATTTTGAATATTTTCTAAACATTAAGATTTATTTTAAACATTTTATAAATGATAGGATTCATTTTAAATGCAATAAAACATTAAGAACCAACTCAAATTTTAGTGTAAATATTGGGGATCAAATTGCTCTTTTAGCCATATGTTTTAGAAAATGTTTTGCTATTGAAAAGGTATATAGTTTCTATTTGGCAATAAATTTATTAAAAAACTGTAATTACTACATTTAAGATATCTTGTCTCTTGTAAGTTTTACAAAGTACAAAAGTAAAAAAACTCAACGATACTCAAATTCTCGCTTAAGCAGGGTATGAGGAGGGTAAGATGTACGCAGTCATGCCCGCATCTGCTAAGAAATACAGAGACTGTTTCCTTATAAACCCCCCGCTGTTTTGGTGACTCGAAATCAAGACCTCCTTAGGCTTTAAGTGATGAGTTAACCAACTAGGCTACTCCTTACAAAGTACAAAAGTATTTCAAAATTTTGTCAAAATAGTTAAATTTTTAATATTTTCTTTGGTGAATAAAGCTTTATTAAAAAATGAACTCTATAAAAGGTTTTAGGTAAATTATTTCAAATATTCTAATTTTAAACAATTTTAAAAATATCTTAAATAATACTATTTTTAAAAAGCATATGCACATTTATCCCAATATTAAAAATATTACTAATACTTGGTAGCTTTGATAACATGATATCTTTTCAATTATATATATAGCTAACAATTGTTATCAACATTTTTAA
>JAOTAY010000005.1:39729775-39743236 GCA_025629805.1 Erythroxylum baracoense
GTAATATGATAGGCACAGTATGAATGATATGTTAAGTACTGTATGGTTGATTTGAGATTCTGAAATGCATGTGTAAACTATTTTTTTGTTTGTTTGTACTGTCTTGTGTGGCATCCACATATCCTCCAGGGGGTATTATGTGGGTGTCACATCAGGAGTCCCAAGTGCAACTATAGGGAATTCATGACATGACTTTTATCTGTTAGAATCCCTTTTAGTGATAAACTCTAGTGTTGATAGCTTTTAGATCATGTCTCTACAAGCTTTAGGAATAAATGAATGTCAGGTGCTTTAAAGGTAAAGAAAGAACAGTAAAATACGTAAGGGTTAAGCTTATGCTATAAATTAGAGAGTAGACAATGATGAATAGAAAAGTCAGAAGTTGTAGTTAATTGATAGTGTCTTTATGGAGAATCAAAGAGGCAGTGGATTACTAGAGTTGATAGTAAGCTACTCTAAAACAAAGTCTTTATTACTAATGTGATAGGAAGAGCTGGAGTAGCACACATGTAAGGATAAGTCACACAGCTAATCAATGAATGTATTAGGTATTTTAGTGCTAAAATTTAGATATCCATATTTTGGAGAGCTTAGTGAAGGATATGTATTCTCTTTTGTTATTTTGCTTTGTACAAAACTATTGGATTATATACTTTACCTCAATTAGAATTTTCTAATGATATTTATCTTTTTTTAATTATTATCCATAATTTCCCATTTGGGTCTTATATTGATAAAGGCTTAGATAAATATTTTAGGAGACCTTGGAATGAAATTAACATGTGCCTTTTTGATAACACCTTCATTTCTTCCATTATTTCCTTAAATTTTCACTTAGTTGTACATTAAGCAACTCTTTTAAAGTTTTGTACACTTGAATTTTATATTTTTGTAAACAATTTGCACATATATGTCTTGCATATTTGTAATGCTCAATATTAGGGCAATATTATTCAGTATCCTCCTTACGGTTAAGGTAAGGACTTTGGACATGGCCAGTTCCCATAATGTGACGGACGATGTGTATAAGGTCCATGAACGAATTCACCATTGTATATCTGACTAAAAATTACTAGCGATTCTAGCTTCATGCAGATGAGTTGTAACCTGCAATTTCAATTGAGGATAGGTTTTTGGGGTTAGCTCATCCTCGCGAGATCGTGACCCTTTGTTCCGGCCATTATAGCACATGTGTTGTCCAAGGAATAAGGGGCATGATGCTACAAAATAGATTAAAAGAGTTAGCATTAATTAACATTGTATACAAACAATTATAATAATGCATGTAAATATAAAAATACACCACAGGCTTGAGGTCCATCATATACTTTGACAACAATTATAACTATTAAAATGTTTGCAAATAGTTATAACATTGGATGCAAATATAATAATTATGAATTAAAATGGTATTAGGGTCCATCAAACGCTTCTTAACAACATATGCAAACAATTAATATTTAACATTAACCAAGCTTCTATTGCTCACTTATAATTTTCTGACCTTTTCTATTGATCATGCCAAGGTCTTTCATAGATAAATTTTAAAACCAATTCTATGAAGCATAGTTTTCTCCTTTTATTACAGGTAAGTGATAAGAAATATTTGACTTTTTATGTTTTCAAGTTTTATTGATAATGCTCTATCTAAAAAGTTCTTTAAGAAACAATCATTTAACCCAATGATTCACGTACAATTAGTTAAAACTCTGACTCTCGAAACTTCAAAGCTAACATGAAATCTTTGGAAAATTGAGTTTTCTCCTTGCAATTCTATTTAATAGTGCTCTGTCCATTTAGATCACTTCTTTGTAGCTCATTTCCACGACTCCACAACTTAACATAATGATCATTTATTCAACCTCTTAATTTGTTTATACTAACCACTTTGCTATAAAAAAGTGTTAACAACACCATTAAGCACTCCGAAAAGAGGTGGCATTTCGTGTTAAAAGTGTAAATTGAGATCTTTTTTTATAAAGCTCCTAAAGGTTATAAATTAAGATTAAAAAGTATATTTATGTATTTGTGTGAGTTATTCCAAAATCATGCAAAAAATTGGAATTAGAACCAGTATGACATAACATAAGCTTGAGCTTTCAAACAAGTTAGATACTTACGTGGGTAACAAGTGCTAACGTAGCATAGAGTTGAGAGTATACTATCACACTATACAATATCAATTTATCTGATCTTTCCGTAAGTTTGCGTACTTTGAAGAAGGTTATCTGATCTTGTATAATAAGTGAATTCCATCAACTGGCACAGCCACAGGTTTAGGCTGAGTGTGAACAAGCAAATGAATTCAACCCATCAAATTTGATGCTTATCCAAACTTGGGACGGCTCAGGAAGTCTCATCTTTTTTACTGGCTGGCCTCTTCCAAATCACTCTTGTGTAAAAACCTTGATTATCTGATCATCAAGTGTGGCATGGCAGGGTTCATGGAGTGGAGTTTCGTGGTTACTTTGACACAATGACGTCACTTGCCTGGCGTTTTTCATACCTGCGCTGTCTTTGGTGTAGTAACTTTGATATGTTATTTTAGGCTTCTTGGACATTACATTTTACTGTGAGTTTCGCGGGGAAAGGTAAAGGACCGGTTTGTGGCGGGATAAACCTGATGACCATGTTGGTCTACAATACTAAATACTGATGCACTAACTCAAACCATCTACCAATGCCTGGTTTCAAGCTCATCATCAATATGAAAGCCGTTGAATCCTTAAAGATCCAAACCAAGAAAGATCTTGGGAACGAGGACAGGCTCCAAAGGAACGAATGATTCTTCCTCCGCCTTATGGGGATGGCCAGGACATATTGCGAATGTTCTCAAGGCCTGCCCAAGAATGTACTCTAGGTTTGTTCAAAGGACCATTTCTTTCGTACCAAGAAAAACATCAGCATCTTCAAAAAATTATTACCGTGACGATCGACGCAATTTGGCTTTTTTAAAAAAAATTTTTGGCACGAAAGTATGATGAAAGCAACTATAACCCTCTGAGTAACCCAAAGTCAAAAGTAAAATATTAATAGGAGGAATCAGTGTGCGCTCGCAGGTTTGCCCGAGAGGTTAAGGGGGAAGACTTAAGATCTTCTGCACATAAGTGCGCGTGGGTTCGAACCCCACAGCCTGCATGATTTGTTTTTCATTCAGTATCTGTTTTTCGTATCACAGTTTATAAACCGTAGTTCGCAGATTTTTCAGTGTTACTACATCAATGGACTTTTGCCCGAAGGACTCATTTGATTGTAGATCACATTTAGCTATAGACAGTGACACTGGTATCCAATTAGCTTATGAGACAATTCATTAGGCCTCTTTTAGGAATGTCTTGCTCTTCGTTTACTTGGACAGAAAATTAACTTTTCCCTTACATTTTGGTTTTGGACGATCACCCGTCAAAACTGTTTCTTACCGAAAAGGATAGTTGAACGGTTTGACGTACGACTTCTCGACTCAAAACAATCTTTCGATACGACCAATTTGGAAGGTCTAATTAGTTCGAAGAGGAAAATCACCAACCACCAAACACACTCCACACACCATGTAATTTGCGTAATCTGTACAATTGAAATTATCACAATAGTTAACAACTTACAACTTGCAATAGTTACCCCAATATTCCACAACTTCAAATGAGCTATTGTGATACCAGCGAATTGAAATCTCTTGTATAGGAATAAATGAGGTCATGATAGCTATCTAAAAGACTACGAGTATCTTAAGTTTTGCTTATCTTCGTTCCATCGGCACAACTTTTTCCACAGGTGGTGTTAACTATTTCATCAATGAAACAAATAAAACCTCGTCCCAAGTCATTGAGAGCTTGAATTGCAAAGTCGATAATCTGAACGAAGTGGGAGTTCGCAAAAAAGATTAGAATATAAACAAATGTAGCGATAAGCAACACCATGTTCGGTGAAAACTATTTCAATATAAGATCACAACTCCAACTGGGAAAAGCTTCTCAAAACAGTACTGTTCCAGGCCTAAGAACAAAATTTCTGACCAGATTATTGAAAACTCGGGGACTAAACCCCATTCTACATAAACTTATTTCATTGCACACGTTACAACCATCCTACTTCCCAATTCTAATAGGGTTCAACAGGTTTCCTGAAGTTCGCTCCAGCATAAACTGCCTCCGATCCAAGCTCTTCCTCGATACGGAGTAGCTGAATCCCCAAAAGATGTATAAAAACATTAGTGACTCCAAGACTATACCATAAATCAAATGCAGAACTAGAGTTTAACCTGGTTGTATTTTGCAAGACGCTCTGACCTGCATGGTGCTCCTGTCTTGATTTGACCCTTGATTATTTGAAGCACAAAGGAATCAGTACAGATCAAATCAATTCATACAAAATTCTTTACTTGAGTGGCAATTTAGTCTTGATTACCGTGGCCAAACCAACAGACAAATCAGCAATAAATGTATCCTCGGTTTCACCACTGCGGTGGCTGGCCATCACACCCCACCCAGCTCGCTTGGACATTTTCACAGCTTCAATGCTCTCTGTCACCGATCCAATTTGATTAACCTGTTCCAAAAGCACATTAAATTGCACATGCATTTTCCATCCGTGCAGAACAGCTAAATCACACATCTGTTCGAACTGTTACCTTGAGAAGGAGAGCATTGCAAGCTTTTTCTTTGATAGCCTTCTCAACTCTCTGTCGAAAAGAATACAATTAGCAAAGTTTCAGACGAAGGAAAAAATAAAAGATGTGGCTTTTTGAATGAGTAGCTAATTCAGACAAAATGGACGCACTGCATAATCTTGTAGCAACAGAACAATGGAAAGAGCTGGAGTTATTTATAATACTGACCTTGGGATTGGTGACCAACAAGTCATCTCCTACAATTTGCACCTTTTCACCAATCTCAGCAGTTAACTTTGAGTAATGTTCCCAGTCATCCTGATCAAATGGATCCTCAATTGACACTATAGGATACTCTGATGCAAATGACTTGTAGAGATCCTTGAGAGCGTCACCAGATATCTTCTGAGAACCATTGTTGTTCTGCACAGAACAGAAAATAAGCATAAGCATGCCTCGAATATAAGCCAGGACCAGCTGTACAAATTTATGGACTTCAGAAAGGCAGTGCTTTCTGCATAGTTAGGAATCAAACTATAATGCAACCTGCAGAGTTGGAGTAAGACAACAACATTTTAAACACAAGGAAGAAAAGTTGCAATAAATTAATGAAGCAAGAAGACTAAGAAAATAAAACCATAAATTTCGAACAATGATTTACACTCCAACTTTTGGAAGTTTTGAATGAATAGGTTCTAATCTCCCTTCGTCTATATCTGAAATACTGCAGTTGATTATGGAAAGAATCTCATGCAAAACTAACCTCTTCTTTGAAGTTCAGATCATATGTTTTATCAGAACCATAGAATTCGGAAGCAGCAACATCCATTCCAATGACCACCTAAGAAAAAGAGGAGAATTTCAATCACTTAGCTTTCCTATTAAACATCATAAAAGGAACAACTCGATAAACTTGTTAGATTCTACAAAAGACTAACTTTCTCAGTATAACCAGCCTTCCCAATAGCAGTCTTCAGCAATTCAAGGCCTTCCTTGTTCTCCTGAGCTTGACAAATATGAACATGTAACTAAAATAGTTGTGACCAGAAACAGAAGTGCAGTGCAACTTAGCAAAATCTCATAACATTTCGTCAGCAAGGATTGACCTGAATATTAGGTGCAAAACCACCCTCATCACCAACATTTGTAGCATCCTGACCATACTTCTTCTTAATCACAGACTGGATAAAAGACAGTTAATAGTCAGTGATTGTTTATATGAAAGATAAAGTGTCATTCATGATAATATTAGCAGAAAACCTTTCCCATGGTTGGTCTCTACATTTTAAAATATACCGTCAAGAGCAAAATTATGAACAGAAAAGGAAAATATGTTAATCTTACACAAATGTGAATCCATGTAAAAAGTAAGTGAAACTCAAGGGATAGGAGGGGACTACCTTCAAATGGTGGTAAACTTCAGAACCCATCTTCATGGCCTCTTTGAAAGAGGAAGCTCCGACAGGAAGAATCATGAACTCCTGTACAAATAGAAGAATTAGAAACTAAATAAAACAAGAAATCTTGTATATAAGTCAAACAAAGTATTGTCAAGCGTGCCTGCATAGCAAGCTTGTTTCCTGCATGTGATCCACCATTGATGACGTTAAATGCTGGAACTGGAAGCACCAAATTCTTGTTTCCAGCAAGGTTGGCAATGTGCTGCGTCCAAATGACATGTCAATAGATTCAACTCCAAGGAACATTAATAGAAAAGGAAAAAGATTGTCACAATGAAGTCCTTAAAAAAAACTATCATTTATTATTTCATTTTGAAAAACTTATGGCAGATGAAGAAATAAATACCATGACAAAACACCTTTTGGGATTAAATATTTCAGGATACTTCGTAAGCAGACTCGGAGATATATCTGTAATTCTACCCTACTAATAGAACGCAAAAGAATCAGAAGACTGGCATTGGTACCTTATATAGAGGAATGCCCTTGACATGAGCCCCAGCTTTGCAAACAGCTAGAGAAACTGCTAGAATGGCATTTGCACCAAGCTGCAACAAAAAAAAAAAATGGAAAGGATCAGAAACATCATAAAGACTTTAAAAAATCTATGGGGAAGAAAACATGAGAAATTTCTTGAATTACCTTCTGCTTGCACCAACCCCACTCATTTACAGTTCCATCAAGTTGTTGAACCATGAGGTTGTCAATAGCAACTTGATCAGTTGGATCCTGTGAAAAGTACGTATTTTAATCCAATGAACATAACACCACAGATACAACGGCACATAATATTAATCACTGATTTTTACGAGTCAATTCACCATTAAGGCACCATTTCATTTCAATTCTATTGGACTGGGACACTGGGAGTAATAAAAAACCTAGCATTACCTTAAAAGTATTTCTCAAATTACTAGAAGTCCTCAATTGTCAGCAATGAACATAAACAAATACGTGTGATTGGATGCTAAAAAACGACACATTGTTTGCAACTAACCTTGCCAATTAATGCGGGGCCAATAATTGTGTTGACATTGTTCACAGCCTGCACATTTACAAGAACAATAATAAGTAAAACCAACATCAGCACAACACAATAAACAGCAATGACTTCTATTAACTACAAAAATGAAATATAACGTTAAGAATTCACCTTGGAAACACCCTTTCCAAGGTAGTCTGAGCCTCCATCCCTAAGTTCAAGGGCCTCATAAACTCCTACAAATCATACACATATTATGTACGATATGTTATCAACGAATAGAAAACTCGGAAGTGTTTTGAGTTACCAAAGTTAGTCAAAATAAAAACAACAATAATAATTTCAACTTCTAATATAGTAACTTCGAACACAACGGTCTGGAAACCAAGTAAAAAGACGAACCGGTTGATGCACCACTTGGAACAGCAGCTCTTGCCACATGCTTATCCGTCAGAAGAACTTCAGCCTGCATCAAACCCATATGTATTCAATCAATCAACGGTCTCTTTTTAACTATTCGGAAGAATAAAAATGCTCGTTATGTAAAACCTCAAAACAATAGAATCAACTAATCTCAAACCAAAAACAACACAGAAAAAAAGAACAGAAAATCGGCAAATGAACAACCAGTATCCATATAAACCGTAAAGATCCGTTGCCTCGAAAGCATCGAAAGGGAAAAACAGTAAGCCTGAACAGATCTGTGACAAACCTCGACCGTAGGATTACCACGGCTGTCGAAGATTTGCCTAGCTTTGACGGAGACGATCGTGATCGACATGGCTACAGTGGAGATCTGGACAAATGTAGAAAGCTAGCGGTTTTTGCGAGAACTCAGAGATGCAAGTGTTTCGAGTTCGGTGACTAGTTGCAGGGTTTAGAGCGGAGGGCAACATTAACTTGGTGCGGCTATTTGTACAGAGGAGCTTCGCTTAATAATAGCCGTAGGATTAACATTGTACTTAGATGCACTAAGATGGACGGTTGTTTTTGATGCTTTTTGGCGATTTGGTGAGGGCATTTTCGGCAATTGAAAAGTCCGAGCTTTGAGTCCGTTAGTGACTTGAGTGTCTCTCACCAACACAGCCTCTGGACATGCATAAGTAAATTATATGACGAGATTAATATTTATTTGTTATATAATTACATTTATTTATTTGGGGTAATCATCGTTGTTCAATATTTTAGTACGATGACAACTAGACGTGATGAAAATTTTCAAGTATTATAATTATTTATTTATTTGTAAATAGAGTTGGTATTATCGTCATCGTCCCACGCGCGACATCTTTCTTGTTGTTGGACTCTAAGACAATATTATTTAAGAAAAAGTGTGAAATGTTGGTTCAAGTGATAAGTAATACTTTTTTAAAAAAGGAAAATACAATAAAGCGCTCACAGGTACACACGCACGCACGAGTTGTGTGATACCATTCATTTGTATGTATGTGGTGAAGACGACAAGCTGCTTTTGGTCACATTTAACCAAGAACTGTTTGGTCACAGTTTTTAAGTAGCTTTTATCTTTTCTAACAGTTTTTAAATAATTTTTTATCGGTTTTAGGTGCGGTTTATCATTTATCCCTCTGCATTTCCATTTTTCAGTCTCGGAGTTCACTAATCCGTACTCAGTAGAGGTGCTTTGTTGGCGGAGGATGGTGTTGTGAAGGTGCTTAATTTGGGGGAAGGTGGGACTTTTACGTCTAGTGCAGCTGAAGAAATGCTCAAAGTGCTTTGAGTTTTTTTCCTCGGTGGTGAGTTTTAATGTGGTCGTTCTGTTGTATTTTTTGGTCTATTAGCTTTTTTACTTAATAAACGCAGGAAATCCGAGTTAGTTCCAGTACTAAAACATATGAAGTTCGTTAGGAGTTAATTTGTTCAATTATAATCCATGAGAATTGATTGATGAGGTAGACGCCTATTTGGTTGGTTTGTGGCTAATTGGTTCAAGCACCTATAATGTTCCCTGTTAACGATTATCAATTTGAAGAGCCTCTGTTGTGCTGAATGATTATAAGTTGCAGAGTCTCCAACTACATTTTGGTTATAATAGGTTCAACTGGCTGATAAACCAGAATAACCTGATGTGGTCTCAACTCAACTGACTTTATCAAACTTGACAGGTGATTCTTCATATCTCCATATGTATGAAGATAGACAGGTGGATGTGCACTGACAGAACAGAAGAGTAACTCCATAAACTGCTCATATCTTATTACTCTGTAGTGTTGTGAGATATAATAGGTCATAGAACTGGGTACGAAGTAAGAAAGATTTCATTTATGCTGTTTTAATTTGAGATATTTGGGATCTTGCTGCATGGAATTGCCACTACGAGGCCTCTCATGCATTTTGAGCGAGTTGTTTTCTTTAGACCGTCAAAAATTGCACGTGTCTTGTTGGATTACCTAAAAGCGGTTGTTTTGAGGGTACAGATAGTTCAGTTGGTACCTAGATCTAGTATCTTTGCTTCTCTTTTTATTTATACTTTTCTATATACCAGAAAAATCAGGAATAGTAAATATTTGAAGTTTGGGACATGACAATACGACTAATAACAGTAGCTCATATGTTCATGACAATGATACTGGATTCTCACACACACGTTCATATTTGAGAAGTTTGATTACTTATGGTTCAACTGAATTTATAACAACCTGGGCAACCAGTTATCTACAGACTAGGCAGATTGCTGTGTCTTAGTTAAGGTGTGTGTTGATACAGAGACCAATAACCTGAGAAGTGAGGAAGAAACACACTGGTCATTTGGCGACAATAGCAATTCATATTGGTTTCGGGAAGTCCTAAGATGCATGCTACTTCTTCAGTATCAATGGTCGTCTGCAAATGCGGCTTAGTAGACATTTAATCGTACTTCAGGATATAGCAAGTCATTAATCATCTTTCTTTCCTTTGAAAAGTTCAAGTGTAAAGCTATATACAAGGCTTGCATCTTATAAATATTATACAAAAGTTACAATCGCTGCATCTTTGGAAGCTTTATCCAAGGGTAGGGATAGGGATAACCCAGCAATCTCTTCAAGAGTCGTGTTTCATTGTTTCAAGCTACTATGTGTTAAAATTCACCTGATGGAGCCCGTTTCCGTGAGATCAGCTCTATGGTCTCATCCTTCTTTATAAAGAAATAAAAAAAATAATGAGGCATCCTTCAATCTAGTTCAAATGAAGAACAAAATGAAGTTTCCAAAGAATCTTGATATTGGAAGAGGTTCATGGTGAACTACCTATTCTCATATACAAACTGTTGCATGGAGATCCTGAATCCTGTCTTTGACTTCCACCGATGATTAAGCTGATAGCTCCTCACTTTGGCTCCATCATCAATTCCTTCAAAGTTCATTTCAGCGCAGATAGCCTGGACTTCCTGCAATCTCCCATCTTGTCTAAGGCCAGCGGTGAGTTCATTAGAAAGGTTGGCACTTGGTAGAAAACCGTTCTGAAGCATTTTTCTACACCATTGATACGCCCCTTGATAATTTTTTAGGTCGCAATGTCCCTTGATCAGAATGGAATAGGTATCAGCTTTAAGATCCAATCCTTTGATCAGCATATCATTGACAAGGTCATCTACGTCTGACAAATTTTCTTTCTTCAAGTATCAAAAAATCAAGCTATTATATTTCGTCTTGTCTGGATGAATTCCTCGTTTCAGCATCTCGTCCCGCAAGGATAATGCCTTATCTACATTTCCGTTCTCTGAATAACAGGAAATCATTGCATTGTAAACAGCTCGATCAGGAGCCAAATTTTTCTCTAGCATCTCATTAAACAATGTCTGCACAAGAGTTATCCCTTCCTTGCTGCATCCCCTGATCAGGGCATGATAGGTTTTTGTGGTAGCTTGTACGCCTGATTTCTTCATAGCTTCATATAACTCGAGACACTTCTTTGCATTTCTAGCATTCGAATGCCCAGAGATCAAGGAGTTGTACGTGATCACATCAGGACTGTACCCACTACTTTTAATTTGGGGAAGGAAGTCTTCAGCTTCCTGTAACCTCCCTTTTCTGCAGAGCCCATTAATAAGTGCATTGTACGTGACCAGAGTTGGGTTTATTTCCATTCTAAACATCTCATCAAAGAATCTAAATGCGTCTTCTAATTTCCCGAAAACACAACAACCATCAATGAGCATATTATATATCTGTGCATTTGGTGTAATTCCCCTGCCTATCATATCCCTCAAGACTATTTCAGCCTCAAGACTCTTTTCATACTTGCATAAACAATTTATAAGAGAACCATAGCTTACAACATTTGGCTTCATTCCGCTAAGTTCCATTTCTTCAAGAATTTGGAAACACCTGTCAAAATTACACAACTTTCCATAACCATTGATAAGGGTATTGTATGTCTCAATACCAGGTCTAACTCCCTTTTCCACCATCTTCCGCACCCATACCTGTGCTTCTTCCATCTTATGCATTCCACAACACTTATCAATCAAAGAATTAAAAGAAATGAAATTTGGCCTCAGCCCATGGCTTTCCATTCGCTCAATAGTGGCAATGGCTCCATTAATGTCATCTATCCGGCAATACCCATTCACAAGAGTGTTAAATATCACCTCGTCAGGAACAAGTCCATTTTCCATGAGTGTCGTCAAAAGCCCCTCCGCTTTGTCAACTCTGCCTTCTTTACACAATGAATTAATCAAAATGTTGCTCGTATAACTATTGAGCTTAACTCCTTCCCTAGATGCCATATTATACAAATCCATAGCACCGTGCCCATTAGCACTCTTCAGTAACCCATCAAAAATTATGCTATACGTAAACCCATCAGGCACATAACCATTCTCTCTCATCTCCTCTAACAGCCTTCGCGCCTCAATGGTTCTCCCCAATTTGCAAAGCCCACTTAGCAACGAGTTGAATGTAACAACACTAGGCTCTACATTCTCATTCTTCATCCGGTCTCTCAAATTGAATGCTTTATTCACTTCCCCTAGTTTACAGTACCCATCAATAAGAGTATTATAAGTCACCGTATTAGCCCACAACCTCCTTCTACACATTTCATCAAACACCTTCTCTGCATCTTTAATCCTCTTTTCCTTACATAACCCACCGAGCACGACATTGTAAACGAACACATTGGGACTCACTCCTCTACTTTTCATAGAATCCAACAACTTCATGGCCCTCTTTGTGTCACCAACTTTGACTGCAGCCTGAATTACCTTCGCATACATAAATTTATCAGGCCTAAAACCCATCTCAACAACTTCCGTAAATAAATCAAGAATCATATTAAACTGCTTCGTCTCCAACAATGACTCAACCAACATTCTTACAGAATCAAAACCGGGGAGAATTCCATCTCTCCTCATCAAACCGTACAAATCTCCAGCTTCACCGTGCAATTTCGACTCGCAACAGATTGAAAGCAGCATGTTCGACAGAGTGATCTTTAATGAAGGGCAAGAAACGGAGAGAGAGGAGAGAAGCTCACACGGTGAAGGGAATGGTGATTTTGAGATAACGAGACACTTGGCAATTCCATAGGCGGGCTCCATACGACCTTGTTGAAGGAGTAGTCGAAGCTTGTGGAGTTGTTCATGGTAGCATGGGGCTTTGTCGTCATTAAATATGAATGGTTGACCAATGGGTTCTGGGGTTGATTCGCAAAGCTGTGTTGACACTGAGCAGAAGGAGAAAGAAAGATGTGAGACTGAACAATTGGAGCTAGCGAGAGGTAATCTGGAAAGACGCTTCAATTCCCCAACCATTTTTCAGAGTCTTCCAATTCTGGACGCTTACTTAAACAGTTGAACCCTTCTTTAATTATAAAATTTTTAATTCAGATGGGAGCTTCTGATTCCCAACGCCACTTTGAATGACGTGGTTGCAAAATGTAACCGACCGATTTACAGTTTGCATGAGATTCAAAATATCAAAATTATAGTCAAGTGATTCAGGACGCATATTATACAAAGCCGCTAATATCATCCTACATTTAACATTGGATTGAGTTTAGATACGGTGTTATATCAGTACTAGTCAATATAGGACATTATTTCAGATAATTTTTTAAATTTATAAAATAGTCTCTAAATTTTTTTAAAATTTACAAAATAATCTATTGATATATTGTACAGTTATACTGTATACTTTATCGTTGCGTTTGGTTACTGTTTCCAATATGCAGAGACAGAACGAGACGAAAATTTGGAGACAGAATAAAACAAAAATAGGAGACAGTGAGGTGTTTGAATGTGATAGACAAAACAGAAAAACTGTCTCCATCTCGAAGACAGAAATGTGTTTGGTTGCAGCGGACAGAACATAAAAATAATGTCAATGACGAAAATATCCCTGCAATATAATATGATTGGAAATATTTAATTCATTGATTATTTTGTAATTGTATCAATATTTATTTTAAGTGTA
>JAOTAY010000005.1:39743336-39753521 GCA_025629805.1 Erythroxylum baracoense
GTTGAAGGATATAACTTCTTTGGAAATGTTTTTTTTTCTTATTTAAAGCTTTGAATCTTCTTTTCATTTCTAACAAACCATAATCTTATATACACCATCCTTTTGGTTCTTAAATATGTAAGTTGCTTTTATGATTTTTAATTGACATTAATAAGTCTAAAAATAAGCCTAAGTAGTTGGAGCCTACAGCATTTTCACAATTTGAAAAAAAAATCCTTTAGGACACATTTACATCACACTTTCACACATTATCTATTATAAATATTTATGATAGCCCATACATATATATTACCAAATAATTCAACATATTTTATACTTAATTAATTATTTACCCAAAGCTAGTACCCAAATTCTATCATTAACTACAACCGAATTATTATTAATTTACAATAGCATACTTTTATAGTCAATTAATTATTTACCTAAAGTCAATACCCAAATACTAAAAATGAAATACCATTTCACAAATTTTAAGAATATGTCAATTAATTATTTAAATCTTTGCAAGTTTATAACTTTAACATTCTTGGTTTTAAAATTTTCAACTTACAAACTTTCAATTGAATCAATTCATATCATCACATATTCACATCAGGCCATGCATTTCATTCATAAAAAACTTAACATAAATTTCTCTTAATCGGTTAAATCAATCCACAAAACCAAACTAGAAATCAACCAAACAAAATTATGAATCATTCAATTCTAATATCCAATCCAACCTATCCAAATCACAAACCCAAGTTCCAACTGATTCATAAATCCAAGTTCCAACCGAATCGCAAATTTTAATTCCAACTTTCAACATCCAAGTTTCAATCGATTCATAATCAAAAATGAAATTAAGCAGGAAAAAATTGAAAACTCAAAAAACACACCCAAAAACCAATTCACAACTTCAGGTTTTTGGGTTAGGTAATGGGTTGGGTTTAGATCTGGGGGGAACAGCAACGTTCTCCTCCATCAGACGTTCAGTGGTGGTGACAATGTGGTGTGGTGGTTCTCGTGGAGGAGGGTTGAAGACGGTAGCATGTTTAGGACTTCACGTGGAGGAGTCGAGGAGGGAAAATGGTCCAATGCTGGCATGGATTGAGGAGGAAGATGATATTCTCCAGAGAAGGAGCAGTACTGCCGGAGATGGAGAGGTGAGTGAAGTGAGAGTCAGTGAGAGAGAGTGAAAAAATGAAAAGAAGCAGAGTTCTTCGGGTGGGTGAAGCACGCAGGGGGGGTTCTTAGGTTAAAATTTAAAAAATTTACAAAATAGTCCTTACCCTTTTTTAAAGTTATGGTATGAACCGATATTTTGGATATCGACCGGTACTGTACGAAAACTCGTGATACCAACCAATATCTTTGATCGGTATCGAAAACATAAATACTGTTCTGTTTTTCAGCCAGTACGGAACGATATTCATACCGTTGATATTATTAGTTCCTTTATATATATATTTATATGTAAATGTAAAGAAAAGGAAATATGAGGAGGAGTGACAATAGATCTCCTCCTTAATTGAGAGAGAGAGAGAGAGAGAAAGGAAAAAATACAAAGAAGAAGAGATGAGAAAAATCTTACATGGTCATAATTAAGTGACTTGAATCAAGAGAACTGTGTATCATTTTAAGTTAAAACTCATGTGAATGAGTTTGTATATTTCTTTCAATTTGATAAAGCTAAAATTATCCATTTTTTTAGACCTTGCATATGCTCCATAACAACTCTTTTAAAGACCTTTGGATTCTTTTTTCATTTATTTCATTATTAAATAGTAGAGATGTGATTCATAAGCAAGCTTATGATAAGAGTTTCTCCATGTAATCATGAGAGATCATTAATACCTTAGACAAGTTGAGTTCATAGAGTGAAACCAATGATATGATATTGATTCCTATTCCATTTGATTTTGAAATGATTGTTTATTTGTGTAGTTTGTGAGAACTTGTATTATGAAATGTTTGTTTCTTGTTGTGTTTTGGTTTAGATTAGTGAGATGTGGTGATTTAAGTTATGAAAGGTTGAGTTGAGAAGGAAAAGAGAAGGATATAGATAGAGGTTGACGAGTCTGAACTATTGTATTGAGGATAAACATTGTCTAAATGTGGGAGGATTTGTTAGCATGCATAAAGTACATATATTTCATATTATTCCCCTATGTTTTAATTCATAAAATGCTTGCAATTATGAATTATACTTATATATTTTTATGTTTTATGGAGTATATTAGATATTTGGATTAAAACGTGCTTAAAAGGAGAAATTTAGCAAAGAAGGAACCACGATTTCAAAATTTGAAAAAGAACGAAAGCATGTAGAGGAAAAGTTTTAAAAGAGGTCTTAGAATAATGCATGCCCACACGGGCCACACCAATAGTCTATATGATTGCTATAGAATTTTTTTTTGTTTACATCTGAAGGCGTAGTAATACGCCTAAGTGAGCAAAAGACAGAACAGCCCCTTAGGGCAGGTAGAAGTGTAGTCGGGCGTCGTTTAACGATGTGCTAGATAGGTGGTTGCTGCGCATAAAAGCCTGGCCGGCCAAAAAGGAAGACGAAGGTTGAACGTCGCCAATTCCTGGTTCCAAAATGCTGCTCGTTGAAACGTTTCCTGTGGCTTCGAAGGGATCTTCACCTTGGGAAGTCTGGCGAGAGTCCCATAGTTGCTGATTGGGGATGGCATTGCCTCTGATAAGGTTGTAGCTGTCATCATCTCGCTCAAGATCGGTTTTGTAGATCGTCGCTGTGTGAAGGTCCCCACCGAAACCCATCTTTGCTAATCGATCTGCCCACTGATTGCGATTCCGTCTGATGTAGTTGAAGGTGGTGTCTTGGAATTTTGTTGTGGCGTGGAGGATGGTTTGGAGGATCGTTTCCATGCCGATCGGTGGCAGAGCGAACGCGGTAAGTAAATCGATTGACTGCTTCGAATCCGTTTCAGTGATGATCTTCGATATGCCTTCCCTAGTTGCTAAGTCCAGTCTTGTTTTGATTGCCCATAATTCGGCGAGGAGGGGGGCAGATTCCCACCGCCATGGAAAATCCCAACCGCCATGCTCCGGATGTGTCCGTGATGAGACCGCCTATGGATGCGTGGCCCGTGGCTCGTGACACGGCGCCATCGGTGTAGAGTTTGAAATACCCCTGTGGTGGGACTAGCGGTTGGCCTTGGTTTACCTGTTCAGGTACCACGTTTCGGTTGCATTGTCTGGTGCTGTGAACTTGAAATGCCCTGTGATTCTCCTGTGTGAGGGACCGGATTCGGATGGCCAGTGAATGTGGTGTTGTCGCCTTATTTTGAAAGACCGCTTCGTTCCTTGTGGTCCAGAGAAGCTAGCATGTTATCGTGAAGACGAATCCCTAATGATGAGGGTCTTGCGAAACATGAGAACACAAGTTAGTATCTGTCCAGTGTTTAGGGCAATGAATAGTCCAGAAAGTCGGGGGATAATCCTGTTGGATTGCCAGCCAGGTGTTCTTTGCTGTTGGGCAGTCTCTTAGGATGTGTAGAATTGTCTCTGGTCCCCTGCAGGTGTGGCAGTCCGCTGTGGGGGTTAAGGCAATTGAGATTCGCCAGTGGTTCGTCCATAAGGCATTGCAACAAACTTTCTACAATAAAATTTTCATGCGTTCTGGAATGTGTTGTGCCCAGATTTTCTGCCATGTTTGATCTTCCTGCTCCCAGCGGGGTTTGCACAGCAAGTCGTAGGCGGACTTGGTTGAAAACCTACCACTACTTATCCATTTCCAGGATATTTTGTCTGGGTCGTAGTGGTTGGTGGGTTCGGGAATGGCCATGATTAATTGGATGATGTGTAGGGGTAAGAGAGTAGCTAGCAGTTGTCTGTCCCACAATCCGTGCTGCGTGAGGTATGCCTGTAATGTATTGTTAACGTGCTCCTGTGGGAGTGGTGTAATCACATGATCTTGAAGTACAATATCGGCTGATATCCAGGTATCTTTCTAGAAGTTGATTGTTTGGCTATCTCTCGGTTCCTACTTGATGCCCGCTATAATTATCCGCCAAAGCTTTGAAAACTGCATGCAAAGATACGACTTTTTGTGCCGGGAAAAATCGAGATGAATGGAAGTGAGTCGATACTTGGCTTTAAAGATCTGAACCCATAGTTTGTTGGCATGTGCGGCCAAATCCCATGCCAATTTCAGGATTAAGGAGGTGTTCTGTTCTTTTAATTTTCGAAGACCCAATCCGCCAGTTTTCTTAGGCTGACACACTTGATCCCAATTTACTAAGTGGCTCTTTTTCTCATAGTTGTGAGCACTCTAAAGAAAGGATTTGAAAACTTGTTCCAATTTATTGCAAGTAGTTTTGAAAATGCAAGTTGTTTGCATGAGATACGAGGGGATGGCACTCAATACTGATTGACAAAGGGTCAGCCGACCAGCCATTGAAATCTTGTGTGCATTCCAAGTTTGGACTCTGGCTTTGATTTTGGACAGCAGGTGATCATAATGTGCAGTAGCGACTCTACCATGTATGATTGGTGTGCCTAAATAGTTTCCGATGCTACTTACCACATTGACCTGTAGGATCTGTTGGATTTCCAATGCTGTGCATGGTGGTGTGCGCTGGGAAACATAAATGGTGGACTTATCTCTGTTGATGCTTTGCCCGGAGTGTGAGCAAAAGGTAGATATTACCTGGTTGATGACCCGTGCTTGTTGACTGGTGGCTTTAGCAAAGATGATTAAATCGTCGGCAAACATGAGGTGCGAAAGGACAACTCCGTTATTCCCAAAAACTGATTGGACTCCATTCGCCTTGGTGGACACTTTGTGAGATGGCTTGTGACAATCTGTTAAGACACATGATAAACAGATATGGGAAAATTGGGTCCCCTTGCCTGAACCCTTATTGGGGGGAGAAGGGGGGTCCAGGTATCCCATCCCAGAGAATTTGGGTGGTGCTTGTGGTTAGGGAGTTCCTTATAATCTCTCTTAGGATTGGGGGGATACCTGCATCTTCCATGGTGTCTCTGATGAACGCCCATTTGAGCTTGTCAAAGGCTTTGACGAGGTCTATCTTGATGGCCATATAATTCTGTTTCTTAAGATTGGTGTCCATATGGTGGAAGGCCTCTTGGGCTGTTATTATGTTCTCAGTGATAGTCCTACCTTTGATGAAAGCAGATTGGTTCGGGAGGATAATGGAAGGCCCTTGTAACCTATTGGCCACCAGCTTTGTGATCAATTTGGCGCATGTGTTAATCAATGAGATAGGTCTGAAATGGCTGACTGCTGTGGGCTCCTTTATTTTAGGGATGAGGGTTATGAGCCCCGTGTTTAAATAGGGGTCTATTGCCCCTGTGGTGAATACCTCAGATATCATCTTGAACAAGGCTGCTTTCACCTGATCCCAATTGTTTTGGTAAAAAGCAGCTGTAATCCCATCGGGACTGGGGGGCCTTGTTGGGATGCATTTGAAACAGTGCTTGGTGGATTTCCTGGATGGTACAAATCTGGATAAGAAGTGTAATTGTGAAATGTCTATTAGTGGCCAGGCACCTCTGATGCTGTAGCTCTGGAAATGGGCTGTGTCGGTGCTTGTATCATGATTCTGAAAGAGGTGCTTGTAAAAAGTGGTCATTGCCTGACTGATTTTATGTCTGTCCGAAGTCCAGGAACCATCTTGGAGCTGGAGTAGGGTAATTGGTTTGAGTGGCTTCCGCGTTTTGTGTTGCCCATGAAAGTAGGAGGTGTTTCTATCTCCTTGGGATAACCATATAGCGCGTCCATTTTGAACTCGTAGCTTTTCCTGTTGTGTCAGTAGTGTCTCCAGTTCTAAAGTCAGTTTCTCTACAAGGGCCCAAAGTCCTTTGTGTGGGCTGGAAGGCAATTTCTATTGAATGCCCTGCAATCTTGCCAGATAGAGCCGGATCTTCCTGTTGATGTCCCCAAAAATCTCAATCTTCCACTGTTGTGTAGCTGCCTGGAATTTACGTATTGTTTCACTAAATGTAGTTCCGTCATCCCAATTGTCTTGTAACCAGCCTTTCCATTGTTGATGAAACTCCCAAGCGGCCCAGTAGGTGAAGCGTTTGCGTGCTGCAGGAGCTTGGGGTCCAATTGTAAAGGTGATGTGCAAAGGTGTATGGTCGGAGTGAATCCTAGGAAGGTGGTTTACTGAAGTGGCTGCAGCCCATTGCGTGAAACGGTCGTTAGCTAAAGCCTTATCTAATCGGACGAAAACACGCTTGTTGGTCCATGTGTATCTGGATCCGGAGCAGCCTAAATCAGACATGTGTGCCATTGTGATCCAGTCGATGAATCAAGGGGGCAGCCCATGGCAGCTTTGCCTCCCATTTTATCTTGCGGGTCGGTAATTGCGTTGAAATCGCTTACCACGAGCCATGGGGTAGTGATGATACCTGCAAGGGAAGTAAGCTTACAGGTAATTGTGTACAGGGTGACCTTGTTTGTTCAGAGGACCACGTGAACCCCACTGCTTCAATTCGATGCGAGTTTGGAAAGTCCAATTGATATATGACATTTTGTGCATGTGTGCCACTGGTCCGAGGTTCTAAGATGATGAGAATGTCAATGCTATGCAACCGGACCAATTGTTTGATGGTGTAAATGGTTTTTTTGTTGGAGATGCCGCGGCAGTTCCAAGATAACAGATTGTAATTCATAGAGAAAAATGGGTTATTGTGAGACTTACCTGGTGGAATCAGGTGGCTCATCGACCCCCACTTCCTGTGAATGGTCTATACTGTCTAGGGGTGCATCATCCAAAGCACTGTCCACTGGGCCACCATGGGCGTGCAGGTCCACCTCCTCCGATGGAATGGGGTTTTTGGAGTTGCGTTTGTTCTTAACAAAGAAACCATGTAGGCCCGCTGATTGCGTGAGCGTGGGGTTCGGGAGAGGCTCAGTTTCTTGTCCTGTGTTTCCTCTTAATTTCTCAGGGGCTGGGTGTGGAATGACAAAGACAATGTGGTGGACTTCAGAGGTCTGGCCTTTTTCTGTTGCAGGTGGAACTTGGATGGGGGAAGTAGAAGGGGTTGTGGGATCAGTGATGGATTGGGGTGCTGGAGGGGTCACCTGAACCGATGCTTGTTGTACTGTGGTGTGCCGGGCGGAGATGGGCCTTGCTGAGTTGGGCGCGTCATGGGGCTGTTGGGGTGGGCTGGCTGATTTGGAACTCTTTTTAACCCATGATGTTGCGTTGGAGTGTGGCATAAATTTGCGCTTGGTGGTTTTTGTGTTGGACGTTGATGTACCTTGGGTGAAAGAAAGGTTGAGGTGGGCTAACGGTGGGATAGTAGGTGTAAAGACAGAAGATTGAGGGGTGGTGTCAACCTCCTCCCTTGGAGTTGACCGTAGCACATCGAACCTGCCGGAGGTACTTAATTGGAATTTCCCTTTTTTGTGTTGAGTGTCTGTCTTGTCTGCCCGATTGGGAATACTAGGTTGACGGCGTTCCTTTTTTTTTGCTATCATCCATGGGCTCGGTTTGGTAAAATCCAACGGTTGCTGGACTGCGGAAGGTCCTCTTGATGACGATTGCTGAGATGACTACTGGATTGTGTTGGAATGCGAGATTATGGACGTTGAGACATGGCCACCACCGGAGCCCACCGAATATGGAGGGTGGTGAGGCGTATGGATGTCGGTGGTTGGGTGGCAGGATTTCTCCGTCGGCAAATCGGGCTGGTAAGGGTTGACAGTCGAGGATGAGGCAATATTCGAAGACCCGGCAGCCCCTTCGTCTCGTTGCTCGTCGGCTGCATTGAGCTTGGGACATTGGTCTTGAGAGTGCCCATACCGAGCGCATTCAAAGCAAATGTTGTGCAGTGACTCATATTCGATCCGGTACATTTTGCCATCTATTGTGATGTTGGTGGTGAGAGGGTTTCTCAAATCGAGATTAATGGCTAGTCGAGCAAAGAGTCCCCGCTGCGCCCCAATGGTGTGTTCATCTGCTTTGATGAAAGTTCCGAGAGACTTGGTTATCTCAGTGAAGATATCTTCATGAAAATATCGGGGTGGTAGCCTTGGAATTCAGATCCAAGTGGCTACCGCCTCGATGTTCTCTGATTTCGTATCAAAATCTCTTACCCAAGGATAGACAGTAAGGTAATGACCTTTCACAATCCATGGCCCTTGGAGGAGGGCTTTATAGTAATCATCCTGGCAAGAAAGTTGGGCTAGGAAAAAAACCATCTTCAATGTCCAGAATTTTCTAAGAATCCCTTTGGACGCCACAGACTTTTGAGTCTTTGGTTGAGTATTCGGAGAGTTACTGCAGTCCCCAAAGTCCTGATAATGACTGTGTTTTGATAGTTAAGGTCCATGGTGTCTTGGACTCGCTCTGAGAAGTCTACTCTGGGGCAAGTGGCAGTCCTGCCGTGGACAACATCGTCGAGAGTGATCGTGATTGTGTATTTTTTAAAAGGATTGGAGTTTAGTTTATCTTTGAATGAGGCTTGAGTAGCTTGGGCGTATGTTGGAGGCATGCCAGAGGTGGAGTTGATAAATGGATGAGGCTCTTTTAGAGTTAGCAAACCATAGTTCTTTCTACCCTTGTTTTTGCTCTATTTAGTAATTTTGAATATGGACTTGTTTTGGTAGGATAATCCAAATGAAAGTTGGATTATTCGGATTTAGTCTTGATCTTAGATTTTAACCCCACCCTAGGTTTTGTGATTATTTATAAGAAAGAGGGGCAAAAGGCATCATCCATTTCTCTCTCATCTTAGTTCATCTTAGTTTTTTTTCTACATTCTTAGGATAGTTCTTTATTTTTCTTTTAAATTTTCTTTGAGAACTATATGCCACTAAAGTCTCTTTTTCTAACTGAAGGTTAAATGAAGTTTGATTCTTTAATAACTGTAAGATCTAATTATTCTTTTTAAATTTTTTCTTTAGTATTTATATCTTTTGAGATTATTAAATTATTATTTTGTTTGGTTGATACGAAAAATGTTGTTCAATTATCAAAATAATATATTGTTAATTGGAATGATTGAATTCATAATTGTTTAATTGTTTTAATGCTTAATGGTGAAATAATATAATTCAATATATGATATTATATTCATGTTATATGAATATGTAATCTAGTTTAAACAAATTAAGCTTGTGTATGTTAAAGTATGGAATCAATTACGTTTTAGTCCTCTGGCACTAAATGAATATGCATTAAACCAATTACATTTTTGGTCCTGTTAACAAATGAATATGCATGTTGAAATTGGTTAATTTTGGATTTTACAGTATGAGTTTTCCAAAATTATAGTTAAATTTTAAAATTTATTTGTACTTAATTAAATATTTACCATATAGAAAGTTTCTTAGTCACCAAAATGACCTTGCTTGAAAAGATATTTAATTATAAATTCTTTCAATGGTTCATGTTATATGATGATAATAAATGACATAATAAATGAACTGAACAATTAAGATTATTAATTATAATACTAGGAGATCACCTAAAGGTAAATCACTACTTATAATTTATAACATTATAGAGACTTATCGACATACTTGGTGAATATATTTATATATCCAAAGATAATAGACGTACTAGCTTAAGTATGATTAACCATCTATCAAAGTGTGTATATATATATTGTTAGCATCATTATGGATTAAGGATATGTGTTTAAGTATCACCCAAAGGTTAACTTAAATATATATATTAAAGTTCTATTAATTGTACTCAAGGCATTAATGTGTGAGTTTGTATTATGTTTACAGCTTTCAATAATTTAGTAGCCATGAACAATGGTCTGATTAGAGATGTCAATATTGACCCGGCCCAACTCGGTTGGACCCATAGTCAACGAGTTTAGCCCGGTCAAACTGACTCACGAGCCGGGCCATAGGTCAGGTGGGTATGGCATGTGGACTAGCGAGCTGGATGGAACCGTGGACAGGTCGAACCGTGAGCCCGTCGGACCGGCCCGGCCCGTGGCCTGCCTACCACGCAAACATATTTTAATAATTAATAAATAATTTAAGTAAATTAAAAATTTGTAATTAATTTAATATATAATTTTAACAATAACTTATTAACTTATTAAATTTTCATATAAATTTCTAATTAATTGAATTAAATATCCTAATTAATTATACCATTACATATATCTTAATAACTTTATTATATCATAATTAATTAATTATATGTTGTTATAATTTAAGGTTGTCACATAATACATATATTAAAA
>JAOTAY010000005.1:39753621-39767744 GCA_025629805.1 Erythroxylum baracoense
AATACATATATGCATAATGTATATATTATGTAAATATGAAAAATAAAATAAAAAGTTTAAATTGAGTTAATTGACTTGTTTATAGAGAACAAGTATGACAATCCTGACAAAGAACATTAGCAAGCAGTGAAATGGATTCTCATATACTTGAAGGGTACTTCAAACTTTTGTTTAGAGTTTGGTAAAACCAGCAATACTTTAGTTGGTTTTTTAAATGCTGATTATGTCGATGATCTCGACAGACGCAAATCTCTGACAGGTTATGTATTTTGCACTGGAGGTTGTGTTGTTAGCTGGAAAGCTACTCTACAAGATGTAATGACTTTATCTACTACTGAAGCAGAATATATGGCAGTCACTGAGGCTATCAAAGAAGCATTATAGTTGAGAGGTTAATTGGGCGAGTTATCTTTATGTCAAGGGGTTACTATCGTTTATTGTGATAGTCAGAGTGATATTCATTTGACGAAAGACTAGAAGTATCATGAGAGGATGAAGTATATTGATGTGAAGTATCATTTCATTCGGGATATTATTGCAGAGAAGAAGGTCATTATTCAAAAGATCAACACTAAGGACAATTCTGCTGACATGTTTACAAAGGCTCTTCCAGTTTATAAGTTCAAGCAATGCTTGGACTTGATTGACATTTATAGTTGGTGATATAACCCTTTTCGAGTATTGCCAGAAAATATGAAGCACATCACTAATTGTTCGGGACCAAGTCAAGGTGGAGATTTGTTACATGCCTTGGCCCCTCACAAGTAAAATATTGTTGGCAAGATAGACTTTGTTTTTTGGCCATGTTAGGCCAAAATCTTCAAGCGTGCTTTTGGTAAGTTTTTTCATGTGCAAAGCTTGCGCACAAATTGAAGAAATTTTGGACAGAAGCTTGGGATTTCAACTATAAATAGAAGGCTTCGTTTGAGGCATCTACACACCATTCCTTCCTTTCCTTCAGTCACCAAAAACAACACAAATCCTCTCATTCTTTCTTTAGTTTTTTTCTGTATATTTGATGAAGTTTTAAAAACCTTTTATTTCAGCCTTTGTACTTATATACATTCTTCACATATTAGTAAAATTGCTCACCCTCCGGTAGTGAATGTAAGTCACATTGACCGAAATACTTAAATTCTTGTGTCCTGTCTCATTTATTTTGCCTTTTCTTTATTTTTCGTTATTAAAATTTGGGCTATTAAATTCAACCGATATCTGATCTGAGGGCATTTTTTTCTTAACATATGAATCATACACAAAAATAATATTATCGTAGCACTTAGAGTTCTGTCTCTGCATAATGGTTTCTAGGATTAGACATTCCAGAAAGATTGTACGTTGCTATGCTGCATTGAGGTCTCCAAATTGTCCATCTGCTTTCTACACCGTTAAAGTCAACTAAAAGGTTACGTTAAGCTGTTCTGTCTACTAACATTCCTGTTAAACGACAATGGACAACTCTTTACTTATACTCCTAAAACCAAGTATAAACCTGTGAGATCGATTAGTATGTGAAAGAGAGTGGAGAGTAGAGAGTAGAGAGTAGAGAGTAGAGAGTGGGAGAAGAAGAGAATGAATTGAAAAGAAATGTGACAGTTAAGCCATTTCGATCAATTTATTTCCTGTGAAACCAAAGCCAGCAAACACGAACAAGGGAAACTACGGAAACCAAAAAAGCTACAGTATCTCACAATTGCAACCAATTTCAATATTTTCAATTGCTCAAACATATCTATTTGTATTTCAAAACCTTGAAGCTACATCCACCTCAGCTTCTTATGTCCTCTGTATACCAAATCCTGAAGCAACACAAAGTCCCTTTGCAGTTTCTTGCACTATTAACAAGAGAAAATTATCGTCTTTCTGAAGTAATGCACTCGAACGTATTTGTTCAATGTAAAAGAATCGACTTTCTACAGTAGTTTTTATACAAAAGATACACAGCACAAGACTCCATTATATGAACACTGCAAATCCTGAGGCTGAAGCAGCAAATGGGCCGAGTGTTCGTCGAGGAATTTCCAAAACAATATCGTCAGCTGTTGCTCATCAAAATTCCCACTAAGAGTGTGGGACAATGGTACCCACATATCCAAACCCCATGAAAAAAAAAGCAATTGACTGCGCAAATAGGTAAAGGAAGTAGTGGTTTTTCCCAAAGGCAAGATCATAGCAACCGCAAAAGAAGAGGTAAGCTCCAGTTCCAAGCTCCAACAAAAGGAGTCTGCAACATTCGTAACAGAAAGGAAACATGCAAGTGTTGGTAAAACTCAATTAAGTTCATGTAACTATTAAAATTCTGGGCAGCGTTGAAGAAGGATGCAAGGATTCAAGTCTCAAATTATTACCTTTCTCCAAACCTGAATCGAGGTTTCCTAGGGGCTTTTGTGGCTTTAATCTTGAGAGCATCGCCTAGTTTCTGTGTAACAATCCACTCATTGACTCTACCAGCCTCCAGCAAGCCAATGAAAGTCGCCTTAGTTCTGTGCAGGGACATGACATTCTCGAAGAGGATCCAGAAAACCACCAAATGAAGCGATCTGTCGAGACCAATTCTTGGAAATTTCATCAAATTGAACCAATTGTAGCCTCAAAGGATCAAAGTTGGCGAATTTATATGAAATAAGAGCTTAACAACTAAACAAAGAGGCTTAGCTACATTTTGATTTAAGAATTTAGGAAAAAAGAAAAGAAGAAATTACGACCTTGGTGTTCCCACAGCGTTGAGAATAGTAATGATGGAAGGAATGTAAACAGACCCCCACCTAGGAACCTCAACTTCAGGTACCAAAACAGTGGCAGGCATCACAACACAGTAGAATATAAACGTAACAATGTGAGCTACGATCTTCCTGACCAGAAAGAAGCTGTAAATCACGTGGACCTTCTTCCCCGATGTCACTTTCTGGGAGAGAAAATAAGATGTCAATTTTCATTCTATATTTCGAATTTCATCCCGAGACTGGAAACGTGGTAGAAACAGAAACCTTGTTTTTCACGATCTCCATTAACATTTTCCTTAAAAGGTTGGCAGGACCGCAGGACCAACGATGCTGTTGATATCTATAGGCCTTCAATGTACTTGGCAATTCGTTTTTCACCTGTTCAAGTAATTATGTTAACAGCACAAATATATAAATATGCAACTATAAGAAATTTGTTAACCTGCATCAGGTGAATAGAAAGAAAGCCCCTGGAGTTAAATACAGGACGACTTTTTGTCTCAATGTTGTTGTTACTTAATAAAACATAAGCAGGAACCTCGAAATTGGAACTTAGTGGTTACTTATTTAACTATTAAATGAATTAGCAGAGTTGAACAGTTGGAGAGGCTGACCAACCATGTACAGTGAAGCATCGATAGATTCGAAAGGCAAGAATCATTTCTAATGCTCCAAAACCGATTAGGAGATTTTTTAGTGCAAAAATGGACACGCATTTGAAACAGTGGAGGTTGCCTTACTTTAAAGCATAGATCTAATTGTACTTCACGTTCTAAATTTTTGATGATTTAATCAAACCTTTTTTAAGCGCAACAGTTTCCAATTTAAGAATCTTGAAACGTATGCATATGATTAGATTAGATTGGATTAGGTTACCTTGAGACTACCAATGTACACAAATTTCCATCCTTTCAAGCTAGCTCTGACTGCTAGGTCCATATCCTCCACTGTGGTCCTATCCTTCCATCCCCCTGCTTCATTTAGCGCAGAAATTCTCCATACACCTGCTGTCCCTGTACACATAACAACAGTAATTTTATCTAAGTCTAATCAATTAACTTTAGTTCTTGTGTGAATTGGGAAACAAACGGCTACCACGGATTTTTACCGTTGAAGCCAAAGAAGGCATACGTGGAGGAACCCACTTCTTGTTCCACTGTGAAATGGTAATCCAATGACATTTCTTGCATTCTTGTCATCAAGCACTCATCAGAATTTACTGCAAAAACAACGCGGAAAGAACTGCCACGTCACAAAAAAAGATGGCAACAGATTTCACAACCCATGAGAATCATTTGAAAGTTGATAGTGGTAGACAGTGACAGGGATGAATAGCAATTTGTATAAACTATCTCACAGTCAAACAAAAAATGACCTACGATAATTCTAATCAAAAGGAAAGTTTGAATATTGTGAAACATTTTTAAAACAGATCTTAAAAGTTTCACATAAAATTTTTTTAGTGATTACAAATTACGATTGACGTAACTGGTGGTCCACGAGAGTCCAGCAAAATAAAAGTAATAAACTCAGGCATAACAACAAGAAGTCACCTTCAGCTTTTTATATGATTTGCTCAGTTGGGGGCAGTTTAGCAAGTGGGTCCATATTAATACAACGCAGAGCAGACATAATAGAACACGTGTTCATTAAGGAAGTGGTCGCCAAGGATTCGACCCTGATGATCCACGAGGTGGGATCCACTCCTCCAGTACCTACCACTTGAAGGAACAGACCCACCGACAGTTCTCTTCAAAGTAGTGAAGCTCAGCACTAATTAAACTAATTAAGTTAAAACGCGAGGAGGGTGAGATTTATCGAATTTCCAACGAGCCTGAACCAAAGCCAATTCAGGGTTGTAGGCTAGGAAGGGAACGGTGCGCCAGAGGAAATCGGGCTCAGGCTGGAAATCTGCGTCAAAAATGGCTACGTAGTCGCAATGTTTCACGTAGCTTTTTTTCATGCCTTCTTTAAGAGCCCCAGCTTTGTAACCATTTCTGTTATCTCTGGTCTCGTACTTTATGTTTATACCTTTGCTTGCCCATCTTTGACACTCTAGCTCAACCATGTCCTGCATAGTTCAATTTCCATGCAAAACCAAGATCACCAAGACCCTTTTTTATTAAGCGTGGCTAGGAATGGGGTTTACGTTAAAAGTTGGATGTTTTTTTCCTTCCGCAAGACCATTAAATATATGTTCAGGTTGTTAAAGTTTGGGGTTGGGATTGTTATTAAATGAATATGTACCTTGATAGTTGGGTCCGTTGAATCGTCAAGGACTTGAATTATGATCCGATCAGAGGGCCATGAGAGACCACAGGCAGCTCCGATGGAGAGTTGATAAACCTGCGTGAAAATGAACGACGAACATGGATTTAGAATAAACCCAGAAGCGACCATATTTTTTTCTTTACTTAAAAGGCACCTGAAAAGGCATAAAACAACATGGCGTGCAAAGATGAGACCAGACAGAGCAAAGAAAAGGACCTCTCGTTCGTTGTACATTGGGATTTGAACAAGAACCATAGGATAAGCAGAGTTGCCCAACTCTACGTCATCTTTTATAGGCTCCCACTTATAACGCTTCTCTGGTTTTCGACCCAAAAGCTTCACTAACACAATGACAACGCCCAAGTACACCCTTTCGACGAAAAGCATCACAGACATGATCAGACAAATACCAACAGCAAGTCTCAGTAGAGGCACGATCAATGGCGCTTTGATCTGGTCCCAAATGATAGAGAACTGCATAGATATGTCATCTCTAGCTCCTTGAAAAGCGTCGGGGATCACAGTTGTTGACGTGAACCGATCCATTAATGTCTGTTTCTTTATGATACCAAAGAAAACAGTGCAAAAACAGAGGAGATACAAATGGGAAGCAAACAAACAAGGATTTGTAAGAAGTTTAAAAGCGACAGACTAGATCTAAATGGGGTTTAAAAGATTCTCCTTCCAAAAAAGAGCAAGAATGACTCTTTTAGCTCAGTGGGTTTTGCTTCTGCTACACGCAAAAAACACAACGCAAGCTGGAATGTCAGTCCTTTGCCTCCAGAACCTAACACACAACTGTAATGTACGTATTTTAAATAAAAAGATCAAAACTTGAAGAAGAAAAAACGAACTATGGATCTGTCTCAACGTATCAAAAACTCGTGTGCATTACAGAACCAACCTTAAGCATTGCGAGGTTGATGAAACAAAACTACTAAACCACTCTTAGTAATCCCCTTTCTTTCTCTTATGACTGCTTTTGCAGCAAACAATGAAACTAGTTCTGCTTCTATGACCAGAGAGGAAAACAGAAGCAGAAACGACGCAAACTATGAATAGAGGAAATGTAATGAAGAGCTTAGAGAAATGAGAGATGACAATGCCTTTTTATAGTACCATTTGAAATATTTCAAATAAGAAATATTTCAAATGGTACTATAAAAAGGCATTGTCATCTATGTCTTGTTCATATAACTTGAAGGCCATCTCTTAAAGATGGGTACACTAAAAATGAGGAAAAAAACTACGGCCGGTAGCTGGTGGCTGACGTTAAATTCCGACGGAAACTGTGGGTCCCACTGTGTCGTCTTTGTATGTCCTGCAACTAATTCAATTTATTATAGCAATTATTGAAATTTGAAAAACTTTATAAGGATCTCTTCCCAATCTTATTGGTAAGGATCTCTCCCCAATCTTATTGGTAAAGTTACCATTCAATACTTGGTTCGTTTAATTTATTAGTATACAATTTCATTTTGTTATGCTTTCAGGATAATAAATAGCAACAGTTAATGCGGTTCCATCAACCAGTATTAAATTTATGTGCAAGTATCATTCACTTGAAATCTTCTTAGCTTATCCTATATAATAAAGACGTTAAATTTATATATGGAGTTAATTTAATAAAATTTCACTTAAATCCATCTTTTCTTATCCTTTATATTAAACATTTGACAGTATCAACTATCAATCGAGTATAATTCATATTTCTTTCAGGAAATTGTCACGTCAAAAGACTCAAAATGGGGAGGGTGTGCAGGCTTTGAAAAAAGAGTGTGTTTCCAAGAAAGAAACTTAAAAAAAAGACTATGGTCCTCTTTTAATTCTCTAATCACGATCTTGTTATGTTGTTTTTATAATACTATCAAGTTAAGGAATGTGTAGGTGATGCAAAATTCTACGGGAAGTAATATGTTATAAAGATAGAGAAGGGTTTCAGTCATACTTAATCCTATTTTCCTCTAACCCTAATTCAATTTTATTTTAAACCCAAAAATTCAATTTACTATACTGTACAATCTATATGCTCTTAATTTGAATGGGATAGGGATTGAATGTTGCTTTGAATAAGAAATGTATCTATTTATCATTAATAATATTTGAAAGAAAAGTTTAACAAGACTTGTAACTAATAAAAGACGCAAATTAATTCTTAAAACTAATATTTTAAATTTATTGATGTTACTTATGAATTAATGTAATTCATTGCATATCAACTAACATTATATTTTATGTGAGTATGCAAAATTTTGTATATCAAGTACTTAATAAAAATGATGATAATGATATATTATTTTAACAACAAAATTATTACCTATAATATTTTGTCATACATTATATATTTTGTTTTCTATATATAGATTAAACATAAGTAAAATTTAATATCTTACTTGTCAAAAAAATTTTAGAGGCTCTACAATGACCAAGAATGCTTGCATCCAATGCATGCATGGGAATTATCTTAAAGGGAATAGCTTGAACATGAAGAATAAACTTAATAACTCTTGGATAATCATGAACCAATTGTCGAAACTTAGAATGTTATCTCTAAGGAAATTAAATTTTACGTTGAAAATGGGGGAAGAACTAATTTTAGTTTGATACTTAGAATAACTTGAGCCCTTTTTATCTGCTCCCTGAATTCAACATACTCCCAACTTTCTATCTCTTCTTAGGCTAAAGTTAAGGAGATTATTAGGGATGGAATTTGACTTTGTTTTCATAAAGACTTCTCAGTAGTCATGAAATAAGTCCCTAACTATAGTCTCAATCCTAATAAGGATGACTCAACCATTTCGTTAAAACATACTTCTACATTACAAGAAATTGTATTTTTAGTGAAAGCAAAAGTTGTCACTAAAAGTAATAATATTAGTCACTATTATTAATAGTGTCCAAGTTTTGAAATCGTCACCTCCTGTCACAAATACCTCTGTCACTAATAAAATCGTGACTAATATAGAAAATGGTCACAATTAAGTGACACTTTTGTGACAAAAGTACCAACACTAAAAATTGTGAAATGTGTGACAAAACTATATGGTCACAGTAACTTTACATTTTTATGACAAGTTTATCTTCACAAATAATATAAAATAGTGACGAATTAAGTCGTAACAATATTTCATTTTATTGTGACAAAAGTACCGACACTAAAACATGTAGAATTTGTGACAACATTATATGGTCACAGTAACTTACATATTTATGACAAATTTGTTAACACAAATAATATAAAGTAGTGACGAATAAAGTCATAACAACACTTCATTTTATTGTGACAACATTAACGCTACTAAAATAATTGAAAATAGTGACAAAATATTTGTCACTCGTGCTTTTTATCAGTGTCCATTACTTCTTGGTCACTAATATTTTAAGGAAAAAGTGTTAACATCATTTTGTCACAAAAATGAAAATTTGTTATTACAAAAAATATTGTCAATAATTTATTTGTTATTGTCACAAATAAAACTATAAATTCAACAATAGAATTGCATCATTAGTAAAAGAAGTTTACATCAGTGATCATATTCTCTAATAGATTTCGTTACAAGTATGAAAGTTAAGGTTACAATAATGTTGTCATCAAATAAAGATTATATGTTACAATATCACTAATGTGTTCGTGTTTGTCACATCCTTTAGGCAATCTTCCTTTATATCCTCTCTAGCTATAGGCCTTTTGCAGGGATTTCTGAACAAAGCGACTGCATATCCAAAAATATAGAAAAGGACCATTGAGAAAGGGAAAGCATATAGGAATTTGTACAAAGAAGGGACAAAATAATACAAGACAAAACCCACTATAAATAGTACTAACCGTTATAAGGTTGATTGCATCATTACTTGTAGATGGTATTAGGACATAAAGGATTATGTCAGAAACATAGGCGAGCTCGTTTGTAGATCTTGGAAACTTCACTGCTTCACCGAGTGTGAAATTCTTCACCAACTTCTAAGTATATCATTTAAAATTAAAACTAAAACATTGTGTTAAACCAAAATGTATAGTAAGAACTATCCATGATACTCAAAAATTAAGAGCCATTTCCTTAGAAACAGGATTTGACTCATTTAATCATTTTGGAACCATAAAACTGTGATGCAATGCTTGAAAAAATTCACCTCCAAATGAGCTACGTTCAAGCCAATAAAAAAATTAAGAACAAAGAAAGAGAAACAGAATATGAAAAGCTGAACGAGCTATCACCACAAACCTTAAATTCCAGGAGACAAACTTCGTGTACTTTAATGCTTAAAGCAAGTAGAACGCCGATGCTGAGTTCGAACCTCTCCTAGTTGTATCTCAACTTCATATGTTCTTTTGCTCTAAAAGTACACTAAGTTCGGATCACTTCGGTTGTTCAACTGTTCTGTTAATAAAGTGGTATGGTCTTTTCACCATCGATTTCCCAGCATAAATATAATAGCACCAGTCGAGAACTAGTCCTAAATATATGACATTAAGGAATCTATAAATCCTAAAAAAGGGTTATGAAAAGATTTTCGGTGGCATGACAAAAAATGGACTCCCATATTCCTCACTTCAAGTCATTTCCACATCCAAGAAACAAAAACTAACAACCATAGCTTTGTGTAAAACATAATACCTGCTCAAAATAAGATAAGAGTGCTGCAAATTTGCATACTAGCAATGAATAATTTAGAACGAAACAAAAATGATAGGAACACCAGAGACAACAATCTAAGTCAAACAAAGGTAATAGTTACGTAAGAGAAACCTAAAACGTGGAAATATCTAAGACCCATCAATTGGAAGCTCATACTGAACAATAACTTGTTGAAGCAAAGAAACATTAACCCAAAAGTAAACCAAACTGCCATTAATCCACACAAATATGCAAAAAAATTACACACCTCCCTTCACTTATCTTTTACCTAAAGATAGAAGAGAAAAAAAGAAAAACTTGAAAATTACTAGAAGTTTACCGTTCAAGCGCATTGCAAGTTCCAAACCCCTTTACCTATGAGGAAAAGATGAGTATTTGGTCATGGGAACGAAAATGATGTTCCTCCTAGCATTAACAACTGATTTTTGCATAGCAGCAATAACTTCCTTAGCTATCCCAACCCCAACACTGACCTGACCTTGCTTATCCCCAACCACCACAACTGCTCTAAAATGCAATTGTTTCCCTCCCTTAAACACCTTGGTCACTCTTCTCACTTGTACCACTCTCTCCTCAAACCCATCTCTAATCTCTCCTTCTTAGCTTTTGAACCAAACCCAATAGTCTTCTTCACCTTAGAGTCTATAACATAAACATCGTTCCCCAAAACACTCATTTCACTATATGCAGGGCCATAAAGCTCCTCGTGAGCAGTGGCGATTTATCCCTCGGTCTCCTCTAGGGACTTCACCGAAGTAAGGAGGAGGAACAAAGCCCTCAGGTGGGCTCGGAGGGTCAAAAATGATATCATCAATGGCATGCATTTGTTTTTAAGTTTACCGTTCTGCCAAGGAAAAAAACTTTATAAAATATCAACTATTAAGAACAAACAACATTAAGAAATTACAAGGAGATAGTTTAGGCAGCGGAGGATACACAGTGGGTATGGGCCTAATGTCCCAAGGCTGAGTCTTTTTCGACCTAGTCTTCATGTGATGTTTCGTCACCTTCTTCTGTGGCCTGGAAGAGCACTCTATCAATAACCCAACATCACACCGAAAAGTTCCCATTAAAGTTAGTTTCATCGGAGTTAAGGATGGTTTAGGAACCACCACGATCGGGGAGCCACATATAGCAGAGGCTGACATCGCTGTTCTCGTCTTCTCTTCTCTGCTTCCAATAGACAAAAGCTAAAGAGGAGATGATGCTCATTGTACTACACTATAAGAGCTATTTGAGACCTTTCAATTTGGATTGAACTTTTTGGCACATTGTTACATAAGTAGCCTTCATTAGATTGGCCAATAGGCTTAAAGTGGCTTTTCACTTGCCACACTTGAAGATCAACCATAACACTTGACCAATCATAGGCCTAACATTTGACCACCTGTATTACTGGCCATCAAGAATATTTAAAGCTATTAATTTGTCTTTCTGCCCACTTAAGACATTAAGTCTACGAAAGATACAAAAATAATTTTGCAAGAATTACGGATACTAAATAATACATAATATTTTAGTATATTTTATCAGTTATATTTGCAAATGTCTTGAAAATTATGAGTTTAAGTGTTTCTGAGTTTTAAGTTTGAGAGATATTTCTTCTTATAATTATTGTATTTTCTTTTTACTAAATTTTATGCTTTCTCCTTTGAATGGAGACATAGGCTTAAAGTCAAACTACGTAAATTTTGCGTTCAAGTTTTTCTTGCTGTTTGTCTTATTATTTTAATTATCTTGATTGACATTAAATTGATATTAATGCTAGAAATAGTTAGTTTATAATGGTAACCAAATTCAAGATTAAGAAATTTGATCATAATTCTAACTTTAACTTTTGGAAAATCAAGATCTATGATATCCTAGTTTATTACAAATATCATAAGACTTTATTATGGAATAAAAATACACCAACATCTATGAATGCAAAGCAAAAGGACAATTTTGATGAGGTAGTCGAATCAAGTTTGAAAGAGATCATCAAACTTATACGATGTTTCTAAGTTGCTTGGCGCATAGGGCTTGATGGTTGTCTACTCGTAGTTGATTATAACTTCGTAACGTTGTCATGTTGACTATAATATATTAATACGTCAACATTTTGATTGAAACCTTGAGTTTAGGCTGCATTGAAATATCTCATAAACTTCAGTGTGGTCATGCTTATCTTTTTCTCGTGATCCTAGCTTTCGATTGGTCAATTTCAAATTTAAACTTTTGATCAAGCTTCTATGGCTTTTCGTGGTTGGTGTTCGCAATTTTAAAGGTACATTAATGATGGATTGTTTAAGGAGTTTCCTTCAAGATTCCATGAATAACATATTTAATATGCATAAAATTTATTACATATTTAAAACAAATAACTTAAAAATAAATTCAGTATATAAATTCTATTATATTTTTCTCCGATCAAAAGGATAACATCTCCAAAACTTGTGATTTTACTTCTTATAAAAATTATTCCTATATTAAAAGAAAAATAATTTAATCTACTATCATACGAAAGACTTTTAAATTATGAAATATAAATTATATTCCAATTGCAAATAATACTAATTATATTATGAAAAATATAATTATAATTATGACTATATTTATAATAAAGAAACCACATTCACAATGTAATGCAATTGAAACCCAAACATGATATGACAAATTTAAAATCATGCCTAATTGAAAGATGATCAAGGCTTGACTTAAAAGCCCAATTTTGATATAATCAAAATTTGAATTAAATCAATATTTTTTAGTCACCAAGTAATTCAAATTGACTTTTGTTTGAGTAAACCAAATAATGAGAACTTGAAATTGCAAAGATTTACAATTTAAAGACTTGCAAATATACTTCTCACAAACATAAGAATACAATTTTGGTTTAGAGAATCAAATTATAAAGATTAGGTCATTCTCTCCTTAATCCCTCACTTTGGTAATGTAATCACAACAAATAGAAAATATTAGTTACCAATATATATTTTGTCACAATTACAATTAATTCCTGCTAAAACTATTTTGGTGCCAAATTTCATAGGCTTTTACTGACAAAACTTAGTGATAAAATAAAATTTAACACTATTAATATATTAATAGTGATAATTTAATTGTGAAAGAAACTAAATTGCCACAATTACTATTATATTAGTGACAAAAATATAAATAATCAAAGATAATCCAAAAAATAGTGTCAGTCAATTGTCTTCTCACTAAGAAAACTCGGATTTGTGATAAAAAATAGTTAGTCACAAAAAAATTGTCACTAAATTACGAAAAATAGTGACCATAGTTATAGTTTGGTTATTGTGACAATATGAAGTAGACACTAATTAATTGCATATTTATTGACAAAATTTTGTCACAATAAGTAAAATATTGTGTGACGATAAATCGTTTCGTCACAACAAGAAAATAATATTATTGACCAAACTATGTTTTGTCACAACAAATAGAAAATATTAGTTACCAACATATGTTTTATTACTATATATTACAATTAATTTCGCCAAAAATTTTTAGGTGCCAAATTGCATAGGCTTTTATATTAATAGTGACAACTTAATTATGAAAGAAACTAAATTGCCACAATTACCATTGTATTAGTGACAAAAATATAAATTCTCATAGATAATCCAAACAATAGTGTCAATCAATTGTCTTCTCATTAAAAAAATTCGTATTTGTGATAAAAAATAGTTAGTCACAAAAAATTGTTAGTAAATTACGAATAATAGTGACCATAATTATAGTTTAGTTATTGTGACAATATGAAGTAGACACTAATTAATTGCATATTTATTGATACAATTTTTTGTCACAACAAGTAAAATATTGTGTGATAATAAACTGTTTCGTCACAACAAGAAAACAATATTAGTTACCAAACTATGTTTTGTTACAACAAATAGAAAATATTAGTTACCAACATATGTTTTGTCACAGTTACAATTAATTCATGCTAAAATTATTTTGGCGCCAAATTTTATAAGCTTTTAGTGACAAAACTTAGTGATAAAATAAATTTAATTGTGAAAGAAATTAAATTGTCACAATTACTATTGTATTAGTGACAAAAAAGTAAATCATCACAGATAATCCAAACAATAGTGTCAATCAATGGTTTTGTCACAAAAAAATCGTATTTGTGACGAAACAATAGTTAGTCACAAAAAAATTGTCACTAAATGTCTTAACTCTTGTAGTGCATGTTTGACATTTTTTTCTGACAATAACAAACTTTTGTCTCTCCTGCAAATACCAAGTACCTATAAGAAACTTTTAATTTGAATATTAATTAAAATGAATTTTACAAATAACATTGCTAAAAACAATAATTGAAATACTTGCTTTTGTATTGATGTATTTATAAAAATGTTGACCAATATTAGGCTTAGTATTTGATATCCGTAACTTCATCTTCTCATTACAATTGGGGCAATCAATATTCAAAGTCTGAATTACATATAGAAAATACATTATTAATTATAATTGAATCCAA
>JAOTAY010000005.1:39806293-39817381 GCA_025629805.1 Erythroxylum baracoense
CAAAACACATTTACACATATCACAATTTTACACAATTGTATAAGTATTCATTTATGCACATCTATGTATATGAAATATGTATAATGCATGTTCAATGAAAATCTGGGGTATTTTCCATCTTTCACATCAAATGATCATTCATATTTCAAAAACTCACATAACTTAATATGTACTTAGGGTTTGCACCTCAATAAAACAATTGGAATCTAATATCATAACCCCATTGATCATTTCATATTTTTCTGAAAACATACTTTCTGGTCAACCTTTCATGATTATTCAGACCAAGTAAATGGAGTCATTTGGCAACACTTCCTTCTAGAAAGTGTTCCCTATTGTCTTAAGTTTCTAATGACACCAAGATCATACAATTTGATTCATTATTCTATAAGTTATACTCACAATACTATAGTCTGAGTTCATTTGAACTTTTGGCTAGTGCATGATCATGCACTCGAAGTTGTACAACTCATATCTCTCAATTCCAATATCATAAGCTATAACTTTGGTGAAGACACCTTTTTCTGATCTGGCCTACATCAATACAATTTGTTTGATAACAACAGGACATGATTTCTATCCTGGGTAGTGTTATAGCCTAAGCCAAGACTCAATTTCAAGCCAGATTTTGAAATTCATAGGGATAGAATTAAAATTAGACTTCTTCAAGAAAGGTGTACCCATATGTCTCTAATTTAATATGAATCAAAAATCAACTCATTTGGAACTCTATAGATCAAGATATAAACAAAATACTGAAGCATGTTCAATAAAAATTTTCCAGTTCATAATATTCCAGCACTCTTCATCATTTTCATCCCAAATCCATTAATCAAATCTTTCCTGAATGAATTCATATGGCTTTAAATTTTCATGGAGATGAAGGAAAATGTGTTATGAGTCTATTGGTTCAAATCTCATGTCATTTGGATGTCATGAGAAGAATTTATACTAAAAAGAACAAAAGATGTTCAGTAAAAAAAATACTCTAATTCATATTCACACATCAAAAACCGAAATCATACACGCACACTATCACCTTCTACTTCCTCTCTCTACTACAAATTGTTTTCATGAGCAGTAACAAGTCTCAACAGAATCTATATCCTACTTTTCACACCTTTCTGCAATTAATTCAAAAACATTCATATAATCCACGGTAAAAAAAATAGAACAAAATACCGTGTATACATCCATAATTTGTTTGCAATTCTCTAATTCACCTACTCTCATTAAACTCAGATTTTTACAAACCTATACACTTTCTGCACATTTCTATTCACAAATCTTCCATCTAACTCATTTATCAAGTTTATTCACTGAAACTACACTTCTCAAACCACGCATGCATGTAGTCATTTACACAATAAAGCATTATAAAAATCACTTACTTGATTCATCAAAGCTTTCAGCAGTGAGAGTGAATCAAAGACATAAAATACATAGCTGATGTTTCGGTGTTGAATAATATAAGAAGGGAATTTGGTAAACAGTGTTTTTGGTGGTGAAGAACATCTACAGTAATTTTTTTTATCATAAACATAACCATGTGTCTTAATCAAACCTCTCCACATATCACTATTGCATGGAATATATTTGTCACCCAAATAAGATTGTCACATATCACATTATCATTGCTTCATTTATCTCTTATTTCCATATTTTTCCTAGGCTAAAATACCCCAAAATTTCAAAAATTTTCAAAAATTCATCAAAAATTCTGAAATAATATTAATAGTCTCCAAATCAATTTTCAACACATAAAAACCACAATTCACATTTTAATCACATTTATAACTCAATTATACCCAAAAAATGTCAATGAATGCATCTATAATTATTTCATGAATATCAATACAATTCACATATTTAAATATGCCATATGATGCATGAAATGCACTTCTAATTTCTCAATATGCACTATTCTGGGGTCCTAGCCCCTAATATGGGATATTGGGATGTTACAATTCTCCCCTCAAGAAATTTCGTCCTCAAAATTCTTACCTGATTAATGAAATAGGTGGGGAAATTGCTTTTTCATATGCTCCTCTGTTTCCCAAGTTGCTTCCTCACTCGAATGATTTCTCCACAGGACTTTCACTAATGGAATTACTCGGTTTCTTAACTGCTTTGTCTTATAACCCACTATCTTGATCGGCTCCTCAACATAGCTTAGATTACTAGCAACTTCAATATCTTGAGCCGGTAACATATATGTTGGATTAGATCTATATCTTCTCAACATGCTCACATGAAACGCATTATGCAACTGAGACATTTCATTAGGCAAAGCTAACTTGTATGTCAAAGGTCCTATCCTCTTAATGATCTCATAAGGACCAATGTACTTAGGGTTCAACTTGCCCTTTTTACTGAGCCTCAGCACACCTCGCCAAGGCGACACTCTCAGAAATACTCTGTCTCCTACACTATATTCTATATCCTATTGATGTTGATCCACATAGGTCTTCTGTCTATCCTGAGCTGCTTTATTCTACTTCTGATCAGTTTCACCTTATCCACAGTGTCTTGTATCAGTTCTGGACCTTCAACCATTCTCAAGCCCTCTTCATCCCAATACAGAGGCGATAGACACTTTCTGCCATACAATGCCACTTATGGTGCCATTTCGATACTACTGTGATAATGATTGCTGTAAGCAAATTCAATCAATGCAATATATTGATCCCAAGTTCCTTGAAACTCCAATACACATGCCCTGAGCATATCCTCAACAGTCTTGATTGTCCTCTCACTCTGCCTATCCGTTTGAGGATGAAATGCAATACTAAAGTTCAACTTTGTACCTATAGCTGACTGTAAACTCTTCCAGAATCTTGAAGTAAATCTGGGATCCCTGTCCGATACAATGGACACTGGAACCCCATGCAGTCTAACCACTTCATTCACATACTCCCGACCCAACTGGTTTAGTGAGTTATTCTCTCTCACTGGTAAGAAATGGGACGACTTAGTTAATCGGTCCACCACAACCTATATCACATGATTTTGCCTCGGAGTCTTAGGCAAACCCATAATAAAATCCATAGTGATTCCTTCCCATTTCTACTCTGGAATGGGCAACGAATGTAGCTTCCAACTGGAGCCTGATGCTCAGCTTTAACCTGCTGACATGTTATACATTTAGAAACATATTCCGCTACTTACTTCTTCATTCCTGGCCACAAGAAATGTTGTTTTATCATATTATACATCTTGGTCATGCCAGGATGCATAGCATAAGCGGCCATATGAGCTTCCTCTAAAATTTCCTTTCTCAATTCATTCACATTAGGCACACATAATATCTGTTTTAACCACAATGTCTCCTCTCTCGAGTCAAATTCAGAATCGGGATTCATCTTAACTTTCTCGATCAGTTTCACCATTTCAGGATCTTTACTCTAAACTCTTCTAATTCGATCATGTAACGTCGGTCTCAACTTTAGTGTAGTTGTCATTGTTTCATTATGCTCTAGATTCAACTCCACATTCAAAGCTCTCAATTGAATCAAGCTTGGTAATCTCGATAACTGAATCTGAGCTACACTACTGTGTGACTTCCTACTCAAAGCATCTGCCATTATATTCGCTTTTCCCGGATGATACTTAATCGTGCAGTCATATTCTTTTAACAACTCTATCCACCTCCTCTGTCTCATGTTTAGCTCTTTCTGACTCAGCAAATATCTTAAATTCTTGTGATCAGTGTATATCTGAAATGTCTCTCTATATAAATAATGTCTCCATATCTTTAAAACAAAGACAACTGCTGCAAGTTCTAGATCATGTACCGGATAGTTCACCTCGTGAGACCTTAGTTGTCTCGATGCATAGGCTATCACTTTGCCATTCTGCATCAATACACATCCTAATCCTTGATGCAAAGCATCACTGTGTACTACATATCCATAAGTTCCTGATGGAATAGTCAACACCGATGCTGTAGTCAACTGATGTTTCAACTCCTCAAAGCTCTTCTGACAATCATCATCCCATCTGAATGCTACATTCTTCCTCAGAAGTTTAGTTAGAGGGGCCGAAATCAGAGAAAACCCCTCGACAAACCTCCAGTAATATCTGGCTAATCCTAAGAAATTTTAAACTTTTGATACATTATTCAAAGCCTCTCATTTCATTACTGCTTCAATCTTCATTGGATGCACTTGAATGCTCTGCCTATTTACGATATGACCCAAAAACACCACTTGATTCAGCAAAAACTCACATTTATTGAATTTAGTATACAACTATTTTTCTCTCATAATCTGTAAGATCACTCTCAGATGTTCAGTATGTTCTTCTCTACTCTTTGAATACACCAAAATGTCATCGATCAAAACTATCACAAAGCGATCCAAGTAGGGCTGAAACACCTTATTCATCAATGCCATAAAGGCAGCTGGGGCATTAGTTAACCCAAACGGCATTACTAAAAATTCAAAATGTCCATAACTGCTCCTGAAAGTACTCTTTGGTACATCAGCCTCTGCTATCTTTAGCTGATAATACCCAGACCTCAAATCCAATTTAGTAAAAACCTAAGCTCCCTACAACTAATCAAATAAGTCATCAATTTTAGGCAACAGGTACTTGTTCTTCACTGTAACCTGATTCAGTTGCCTATAGTCAATACACAATCTCAAAGTATCATTTTTCTTCTTCACAAATAGGATTGGAGCTCCCCAGGGTGAAACACTGGGTCTAATGAATCTCTTTTCAAGAAATTCCTACAATTGAGCCTTCAACTCCTTTAGTTCCACAGGTGTCATCCTATATGGAGGAATAGATATAGGAGCAGCACCTGGAACTAAGTCAATTGTAAACTCTGTTTCCCGATCTGGAGCTAACGTAGGTAACTCTACGAAAAAACATCCAAGAATTCCTTAACCACAGGAATGTCCTGTATATTCTGCTTAGCTCTAGTATCAATACTGTGGGCCAGATAAGCCTCACATCTCCCTTGCATCAACCTCAAAGCACTTATGAATGAGATCAGTCTGGCTGGCACTGCTTGGCTAATACCTCTAGACACTACTCTCAGTTGACTAGGAGATTCTAAAATTACCTCCTTAGTATAGCAATTCATGATGGCCCTATATGTAGGGAGTCAATCCATGCCTAGGATAATATCTATTTTCTTTAACTGTAATATAATTAAGTCTGCTTCCAACTCTGCCTGATCAATTCAAATCACACACCTCTTACAGACTTCCCCAATCATGGTGGTACTACCTATCGTTGTAATCACCTCCAATTCACATCTCAGTAACTCTCTATCGTAATGCAATTTAGATGCCATATAAGGTGCGATAAAAGAATACGTAGATCCAGGATCTAGCAATGCAAAAACCTCAAAAGTAAATAATAATAACACACCTGCAACGACATTTGGAGACTCTTAAGACTCTTGTCTCGTCATAACATAAACTCTGGCTTGGGACTATGGTCGATTGCTCTGCACCTCAACGCTGACAAAAGGACTCCCAAAGCTCACTCTGCCTCTGCCACGGCCTCTCTGTCCAGACCCACCGGCTCGGCTCTACTGAATAATAGGTCCTATTACCATACTTCCTTTCCTTTCAGACTGTGCTCCAAAAATCACAGAACAATCCCTGATTTGATGATCAAGTGAGTCGCACCAAAGGCAGCTCCTATTACTCTCTAGTATTCACCACTGTGCTTCTTCCCACAATTCTCACAAGTTGGCAACTGACCCGATACTGCACCTCTGTTATTATCAAACTGACCAGAACTACCTCTCTGTCTGAACCCCGATTGTCTTGATCCAGTCGGTGGTCTGAAAGCTTGGGTCTGACACTAACTGAACCTTCTGCTAGAACCGTTTTGAAATTCACTGGGCCTCTTTTGTCTAGACTTTGATCTCTGCTCATACTGACTGTCCCTCAACAATTGCTTTATTCGGATTGAGGCTGCTCAGAGCTCAGTGAAACTGTTCAAGTTAGTAATAGTTAGCCTTGTCCAAATCTCCATATTCAACCCATCTTCAAATCTCCTGCACTTGTCTTCCTCAGTAGAAATCAAGGCAGTAGCGTATCCCATCAGCTCATTGAATTTAATCTCATATTTTGCCACAGACATCCTACCCTGCTTTAGATCCAGAAATTTCTTTATCTTTCTGTCTAGGTAGATCTTGGGCATATAATTCTCTTTGAAACTTCTCAAAAAATCCTCCCATCTCAATCTACAAGGCCTGATGGTACTACCTGGAATAGTTTTCCACCATTGGTAAGTTGGGCCTTGCAATAAAGATACTGCATGGTTGAACCTCTCATCAGACTCACAATCTATCTGATCAAAAACTCTCTCTATCCTCTCTAACCATCTCTCGGCCTCAATAGAGTTTGCACTTCTGTAGAAGTCCACAGCCCATTGCTTTCGTAGTTTGTTGTACCTCCTTTCTCTTCTTTCAGGCATTCTTGGAGGCATTCCCTCAGGTCGAGGCACAGACGACTCTCTAATGGTTCTTTCTGATCCTAAGCCAGCTGAGTGTTCCATTTGATCGCCTACGTCGGATAACCTATAATACATTATAACTTCAATTACCATATGAAATTTTCACAACATTTCATACCTAACAGTTCTACATATCCCTATAGATGCCAACTATGCTCTGATACCACCAACTGTAACACCTCACTCCCATCCGACACATGCACATGCGCCCTTCAAAGACACGTGCACATGCCTTATAGAAATGACGTCTTAACTATTTCACCTTCACTATATCACATGGCATCATATATAAAACAAAAAATAGCACATTGTCTAAAAACCAAAATTTTCCTCATTTCATTTCTCAAACTATACTTTACACTATAGCATTAACCATCATCCATATTTTACAATGTCAACCTAGAGTGTTTACAACTTATTCTACATAATAGGCTATATACATGAGGAAACTTAAACAAAAATTAAAACAAAATATTCCTTCAGTCCCAGCTGACCGACCTTTGAGCCATATCTGATCTCCACAAATTACATAAAGTTGCTTCTATACAGTCTTAGAAGCTAGGTCGTCGCTCTCTCGAACCTAAAATTGTCAACATTGCAATTTTGGTGAATTTTACGAACTCAGTAGAGTAACCATCCTCAATGGTTCACTCTTGTCATACAACACACAATAAATCACGTCATCATGAAATTCTAATCAACTTGAGTTTTGTCAAGTAATAACACATAACATCGGATCACATTTGTCATATTTCAAAAACAATACATCATTTCAGTCTAATTTTGCAGAACATATACATTGACAATTCATAGAAGCTAGGTCGTCGCTCTCCAAACCTTAAACTTGTCAACATTGCAATTTTGGTGAGTTTTGCGAATTCAGTAGAGTAACCATCCTCAATGGCTCACTCTTGTCATACAACACATAATAAATCATGTCATTATGAAATTCCAATCAACTTGAGTTTCGTCAAGTAATAACACATAACATCAGATCACATTTGTCATATTTCAAAAACAATATTCAAACATTTCAGTACAATTTTGCAGAACATATACATTGACAATTATATTTCATACACAAAGTTCTCAAAACATTGCAATCAATTAATTTATTTAGATTATATGTGTATGCAATGTTATTAGACTCGATTTCATTTATTTCATTGTTGTGACTGTGTGCCTTTTTCACTATCCTGTATCCGTATAAATACTGAGCTTTTTCATACTGTCCCTTATTTGTTGGGGATACAGGGCTCTTTGTACACATTGAGCCTTAGGCTCTAATCACGAATGTCTGAGCTTTAAGCTCTTTTTTTTCATTAGGGACATCAGTCACAACTGCCTTTATATTTCATGCATTGAAATGAAATGCATTCCTCAATTTCAATCATCATATTTGATCACTTACATTTGTATTCATGTTCTTGTTCACAATAATCATCGGACTAGGTCTGGCATGAACGTTCAAGTTGAGAACCATGAAGTCAATCTCATTCACATATAAGTAGCACTTCTAATGTTTAATCATGCATTAAAACTCCTCGAACATTTCATTTTTCAGAATTTAGTACACAATTCAGTACACATTCATCAATATCAAGTTCAATTTAGTAATAAACAAAACAAGTCAAGGTGAGACCATCTTAGGTTACTCAAAAATCGCTCCAAAAAGCTATTGCCTTAAAGTCTCGACAATGTCTAGATGATGGCGCTCTAAATGCTGCTCTATATCATGCAAAACACATTTACACATATCACAATTTTGCACAATTGTATAAGTATTCATTTATGCACATTTATGTATATGAAATCTAATATCATAACCCCATTGACAATCTGGGGTATTTTTCATCTTTCACATGACATGATCATTCATATTTCAAAACTCACATAACTTAATTTGTACTTAGGACCTCAATAAAACAATTGGAATCTAATATCATAACCCCATTGATCATTTCAGATTTTTCTGAAAACACACTTTCGGGTCAACCTTTCATGATTAATCGGACTAGGTAAATGGAGTAATTTGTCAACACTTCCTTTTAGAAAAATGTCCCCATTGTCTTAAGTTTCTAATGACACCAAGATCATACAATTTGATTAATTATTCTATGAGTTATGCTCATAATACTACAGATTGAGTACATTTGAACTTTTGGCTAGTGCATGATCATCCACTCGAAGTTGTACAACTCATGTCTCTCAATTACAATATCCAAAAATTACAAAATTTATACAATTGAAAGCTAAGAGAATAAGCTACAACTTTGGTGAAGACACCTTTGTCTGATCTGGCCTACATCAATAAAGTTTATTTGATAACGACAGGACATGATTTCTATCCCGGGAGTGTTATAGCCTAAGCCAAGACTCAATTTCAAGCCAAAATTTGAAATTCATAGGGACAGAATTAAAATTAGACTTCTTCAAGAAATGTGTATCCATATGTCTCTAATTTAATCTAAATCAATAATCAACTCATTTGGAACTCTACAAATCAAGATATAAATAAAATACCGAAGCATGTTCAATGAAAAATTTCCAGTTCATAATATTCCAGCTCTCTTCCTCATTTTCATCCTAAATCCATTAATCCAATCTTTCCTGAATGAATTCAGATAGCTCTAAATTTTCATGAACATGAAGGACAATGTGTTATGAGTCTATTGGTTTAAATCTCATGTCATTTGGATGTTAGGATAAGAAGTTATACTAAAAAGAACAAAAGATGTTTAGTAAAAAAAATACTCTAATTCATATTCACACATCAAAAACCAAAATCAGACACTCACACTATCACCTTCTACTTCCTCTTTCTACTACAATTTGTTTTCATGAGCAGTAACAAGTCCCAATAGAATCTATATCCTACTTTTATCATCTTTCTGTAGTTAACTCAAAAACATTAACGTAATCCACGGTAAAAAAAATAGAGCAAAATACCGTGTATGCATCCATAATTTGTCTGCAATTCTCTAATTCACCAACTCTCATTAAACTCAGATTTTTACAAACCTATACACTTTTTGCAAACTTTCTATTCACAAATCTTCCATCTAACTCATTCATCAAGTTTATTAACCGAAACTATACTTCTCAAATCACGCATGCATGTATTCATTTACACAATAAAACATCATAAAAATCACTTACTTGATTCATCAAAGCTTTCAGTAGTGAGAGTGAACCAAAGACACAAAATACACAGCTGATGTTTCGGTGTTGAATAATATAAGAAGGGAATTTGGTAAACAGTGTTTCAGTGGTGAAGAACATCTACAGTAATTTCTTTTATCATAAACATAACCACATGTCTTAATCAAACCTCTCCACATATCACTATTGCATGGAATACATTTGTCACCCAAATAAGACTGCCACATGTCATATTATCATTGGTCCATTTATCTCTTATTTCCATATTTTCCTAGGCTAAAATACCCCAAAATTTTGAAAATTTCCTAAAATTCACCAAAAATTCCGGAATAATATTAATAGTCTCCAAATTATTTTTTAACACATAAAAATCACAATTCGCATTTTAATTGCATTTATAACTGAATTATACCTGAAAATGTCAATGAATGCATGTATAATTATTTCATAAATATCAATACAATTCACATATTTAAATATGCCATATGGTGCATAAGATGCACTTCTAATTTCTTAGTATACACTATTCTTGGGACGTTACAACGTTTGTTAGGTTCTTAGATGTGCTCCAGGTCATAAACTGACCAAGAGTCTAAATCTATGAAAAGAAATAAAACTAAACAAATTAGAAAACAAAATATTGTAAAATAAAAATAAGAATAAAATATGATAAAATAAAATAAAAAAGACTAAAGTAATAAAATAGAGGTTTTCCTAGTGTCATTATCCCCGACAATGACACCAAAAACTTTATTGACTAATATTTGTCTGTCAATATTTGAATTATCCATAAGTACAGAATATAGCTATAGCTAGCAAAGGCAAGTACTAGTCGATCTCACGAAAACATTGATTATTAGTGTTCACCTTTCTTCTATTATCTAGCCTACGAATTGGATATTGATTTTTAATTAAAAATAATATTTTAAAAATAAAATAAAATAGGAAACAATAATGAATGAAGAACAAAGGAAATCACTTAGAAAACTTAATATCAAAGATTAATGTCCAGGTGATGACTCCCCCTAAAATCATTAAATAGTTAACCTTTTATCATACAATTATTTTATTGACTATTAAACTGTGAAAATTCCTATCTTATGTTAATAACTCTCTTCATAATACTAACAATTAATCCATAAGTTTATTAACTGAAATTATTCAGGTTAAAGTTTCTATGATTGCTTTATCGATTTGTGAATTCTATTATTAGGTTTGACCCTAATCTAGGGGATTTGTCGACCTATCTCTAGGTTTGAAATCAAATCCTTTTAATTATGGTTGATCTATTCATACACAGGATTTCTCAATTTTTATGTTATGAAATCAAATTACATACTAATATTCCGGATCTATTGAAACATGTTTAAACACATAATTAAATCACAATAGATCAATCGAAACAATTATATGAAATGAAAGAATAAAAACATGTTGATATACCAAACA
>JAOTAY010000005.1:39826031-39842899 GCA_025629805.1 Erythroxylum baracoense
ACTACAGCTTCTTTTGAAGTTGATATTCAGCAGAAATGAGTCGATACGTGAATACTAGCATCTATGGGCTTGCTTCAAACCTAGAGCACTTTATTGAGTATGTAAACACTCTCCTCTTTTCCTTTTATCACAAACCTTCCGGTTGTTGTACATAAATTTCTTCTTGCAATACTCCATTTAGGAATGCAGATTTTACGTCCATCTAATGTATCCTCAAACCCTTCTCTGCTGTAAGTGCCAGAAGAAGTCTAATGGTTTCAATCCTAGCTATTGGTGCAAAGGTCTCTCCAAAGTCCACACCTTCCACTTGTGCGTACCCCTTCACTACTAACCGTGCCTTTAGCTTGTTAACTTAACCATTAGGATTTAATTTGGTTTTGAATATCCACTTCAGTCCAATGGCCCTCTTGTCTGGTGGTTTGTCTACTAACGTCTAGGTTCCATTCTTGTTTATCATGGAGATTTCTTCCTTCATGGCTTCAAGCCATTTCGGATTCTGAAGTGCTTCCTGAGTCTTCTTCGGTTTCAGCATTGCTTCATTACTCCATTCATAAATTTCTGCTAGGCTTCGTGTTCCTCTTACTGGCACGTGGTCTAAGTCATCATCTTGCATTTTTGGAGTTTGCTCCTCCTCAGAATTCCATCCATTCCGCTCTTGCTGAATATCAGGATCTTCTTCCTCTCTTGGTTCTAACTCATCCTGATCATCGTGATTTTCTGAATTGATTGTCACCAATGGGATGTCTGAAGGCAGTGTAGATGTATGCCTTACTTCTCAATTTTTCTCCTTTTCTTCAGACCAGTTCCAGTGCTCATCCTCAAAGAAATGCACATCTCTACTTACCTTCACTTTCTTCTGATCTAGATAAAACAATCTGTAACCTTTACTCACTTCAGAATACCCATAAAGATTGCAGATTCTGTTTTGCTATCAAGCTTATTTCTTCTAGCTTGAGGTATAAGGACATAGCAGAGAGATCTGAAGACCTTCAAGTTCTTCAAATTTGGCTTGACTCCAGCAACATCTCATGCAGTGTCTTGTCCTCGAAAGCTCGAGTATGTAGTCTGTTTAGCAGGAAGCAAGCAGTCGACGCAGCTTCTGCCCAAAATTCCTTCGGAAGCTTCTTGTCCTCAAGCATGCATCTCGCCATCTCCATCACGGTTCTATTTCTTCTCTCCACCACTCCATTTTGCTGTGGAGTGTAAGGCGTGGTAAATTGATGCTTGATACCTGCGTTTTTACATATCAACTGAAACTCGTTAGAAGTAAACTCTGAGCCATTGTCTGTTCTTACAGATTTAATGCTCAGCCCAGCCTGATTTTCAATTAATACTTTATACTCCCGAAACACCTTTGCTACATCTCCTTTTCTCTTAAGACAAAATATCCAAAAGAACCTCGAGTAGTCATCTATAATCAACAAGAAGTATTTGCTCCCATTCAAGGATGCTACTGGCATAGGCCCACACACATCCATATGTAGTAACCAAAGCTTCTCTTCAGCCCTCCAACTTGACTTCAAGAAAGGAGCTTGAGTTTGCTTACCCATCATGCAAACCTTGCATTATGAGTGACTGTATGGAGGTGTTGGTAGATCATCGACCATCTTCTTCTTTTTCATTGCTTCCAATCCCTTCATGTGATAATGTCCGAGTCTCCGATACCATAGATCTGACTCGAAGGTATCACTCACAAGTACCTCCTATTGTATTTCTTCTGGTCTCATGGAGAAGCTCTTGTTCTTCATACGGGTGCTCAGAATTTCCTAGCCAGCTTTGTCAAACACTTTACAAACTTTTGATTCAAAGTGAACAGACATACCTTTTTCGATCAACTGCGCCACGCTTAAGAGATTATGTTGAATCTTAGGCACAAAAAGAACATCAGTAATAATCTTGACACCTTTCTTGGTAGAAATCTCAACTTCACCTATCCCTTCTACTCGGATGCAGTCTCTATTTCCAAGCTTCACGTTTGCCTTCACATTTTGATCCATAGACTTGAATAATCTTGAATCTGGAGACATATGACTCGTACATCCACTGTCAATCAACCACTCGGATGAAAATGATTCGGCAAGATCGCCAGTGACTACAAAAAGCTGCTCTTCTTCTTCTTCAGTGACTTGCACGTTTACTGTTGCTTGAGTGACTTACTCCTCGCAAATTGCCTCCATGTGCCCTTTTTGATGACATCTTCTGCATTCAACGTCTGGCCTCTTCCAGCACCTGAAAGCAAAATGATTCGACTTACCACAGTGAGGGCAAGGATTATAATTGTTAGCCTTGTCTCTTCTTACATTTTTTCCATTATTTTTCTGGTGCGTCTGTGTACTCTGAGAACTTGATCCTCCTTTGGTTTTTTTCCTCTTCTTGGACTTGTCTTGACCTTCAGCTTTGGCAAAGGCCCTATACAGTCCTTCAGCAACCTCGGTCTTTCTCATCAAATGCCTTTGCTCTTGAGCCTGTAAGGCGTTCACAACTTCCGCAAGCTTAATTTGTCTAACATCTTTGGAGTTTTCAAGAGAGACAATAGTGGCTTCATATTCTCAGGCACCGACACCAGCAACTTCTGAACTAATCTTTAATCTTTAAACTTGGCTTTTAAGAGCCTGACTTGATCTGAAAGTTGAATCAGTCCCTCATAATAGGTCTTGACTGATTCATCTTCCTTCATCTACATTCTGTCGAATTCTCTCAACAGATTCAATACCTTTATATTTTTCACTTTCTCGTCACCCTCATATTCACTCTTCAAGAAATCCCAAATCTCCTTCGCCGAACCAAGACCCATATTCCGAGTAAATATAGAAGCTGCTAGTGCCTGGTATAAGCAAGATTTCGCCTTAGCCTTCTTCGCCACCCTTTCCCTTAACCATCTCATCTGAGCAATTGTTGCATCTACAGCTAAAACCTTGACCTCATAGTCTTCATCAATAGGCTCCCATAGATCCTGTCCTTGCAAGTATGCTTCCATCTTGATTGCTCAGATCTGATATCCTTCTCCATTGAAGATTGCAGGCTGCGCACTTTAGGTTGAACTCTCAGCCATCTCTGAGCATACCCTTCTCGTAGTCACAGCTTTAAACAGGAAAGGATTAATCGTTTCAAGCCAGGATCCTTGCTTACACCCTCACAGATCCCTTAAGGATCTAGCCCTGATACCACTTTGTTGTTATCTATCCATCACACACAAAACTAAAGACTGTACTACTAGAATTTTGGAGGACAAAGTTTAGAGAGAGAAAGTATAGTGAAACAGAGGCAAATAGAGTAAGTTTAAAGGACTCAACAACATGTTGAGATTTCTTCAGATTTTTATTCAATATTAAAGAACAAACGTATATGAGAATACAACTTCTGGAAATTCACAACATTTATAACATCTCAATTTTCTAACCGCCATCTAACAACTAATTCAATTAACTCTTCTTGAATTCTTTAAACCGATTCTTTACGTCATCGCATGGCTCTGCATGTATGATCAAGACACCTTCTGTCTGAATTTCTGAGACATTCCTTCTACAACTTCAAGGAGTACAAGATTTTCATTTTGCCAAAAAGATAGGCCATTCCTTTAAAAAGCATGCAAAGACTACTGCCAGTTGCCTCATGTTTTGACAGTATTAAGCAAGTTCACAAGTTAAAGATGAAGCATTATCTGGTTATCAACATCCAAACAATCAGAGACATCAACCTTATTGTTTGTTTCCCTTTCCTAAATTATTTTTGATTAGAGATATTTCCCGTCACTAACTCCCAGCTAGGTAAATCAAAAAGTAATTGTCAACAAAAACAACACCAGAAGTCAATCCATTTAACCAAACTAACAAATTAATATGCCTCACTCCATTGTCTAACAAACAACTGCTCTATAGAATATTTAAGAAGATATCCTAGCTATGTTTAAATGACAATTCATGCTATAATATAGAACAGAAAAGAGACAAACTTGCCTCAATGGTACTATAAGCAATATACCGTTGTGTGCTTTGCTGAAAGCTAACATCTATGCGTTCCCAAGGGACATAGGTAAGACCCTTGATCATTTCCTCTACAAAGTCAAAAATGATGATTATGAAGTCGAGGAGTAAGGAAAGAAAAATGAACTGTGTAAGAAGATGGAAAGAATGCTTTATAGATAATATGAACAAAAAAAAGGATTATACAATAATAATTAAGGAAAAAAGAAGATGCTTGCTTGATAGCAAGATACTGAAATCCAAGCATTATACTCTTTACTTTCATCAGTTTAGGAAGGTAATGGGACAATAAAAGGTATGCTTAATGAAGAGTTACGGTATCGAGAAGAAGAAGAGTCTTACACAATACCGAAAACAAAAATTAATCAAGGAAAAAACATATCATACTCTAGATAATCAGATATTTTAGATATAAATGTCAACCATTATCTCCCACAGGGATCATCATGACCAAAGAACATCGAGAAAGTCTAGGGGAAGAAGCAGAACACATAATGATGGATAGAAGTTTTTGTCACACCTTCCAAACCAGTGTCTTTATCTCCAACAACTGCAGATACTTTGTCATATTTTTTCTCTGAAATTTCTCTTTCAACATGTACAATATGAGGATATTTGTGATCTATTGCAAGAAGATTGGCCTGCAAGTAAAATAGCATACAGCAATAATATGGTTAAACTAGGATTCTTGGTGAAAATATGAGAACGTCTCCAAACAATGTCAAAAAACTTACAGATTTTTTGCGTCTAGGAGGATTTCGCACGTCTAGGAGGGAGGGACGAAACAATATCGAAAAACTTAAGGATTTTGTGTGTTTAGGAGGGAATTTTTAGGTTGGAGAGGGAGTACGAAACAATGTCAGAAAAAGTGAGTTACATTATTAAAATGGCATTGTTTTTATCTGTCAGATTAATGAGGGCCATTGACACATGGCATTGTCACATCAATAAAGATAATAATGTGATTAACATCAGGTTAAAATTGAAGAAAATTAAAAATTTAGACATTTTATTACTATTTTTTAAATTTCGGGTTATAATTAAAATTTTGAGAAAATTTTAGACTTTTTTTTAATTAACCCTATAATAAAACATGTATAGAGCATGCAATTTAATTGTTATTATCCTCACAAAAATTTTCAATCCACTTAACAAACTTGACTTTGTATGCAAATAAGGGATTCACTCCCAATTACCTTAGTTTAACGATTAAGAATTTGGTTTACAATATATAAAAAAATTGATGTTTTTTCATTGTTATCTTATAATAATTTCCATTATAATATTTTATACCTATCAATAACATATTGTTGACAATAAAATAACATATTGAATTCCTTTGCAAAAAAAATTTTCTTATATCTAACCTCATAGAATCTTTGTCGTTTGTTTTTTATAGTTATTATCAAAATCAGAATGGAATCAACGAAGTACCTCATGTACCAACATCAACCACCATATATTGTAGGTGATTGAATAAAAAATGCAATTTATACAATTTTGTCAGTGATAAAGAAATTAATCAGACAACAAATTAAAACTCGGCCTTAAAATATGAGTAAGAGAAGATAAATTGACACTTGTTACTGTCTCAACATAAACAACAGGAAACATAATCATCTTCAGATACCAAATTAATTAACAAATCACTGAAAAAAAAAGAAAGGAACACTTAAGAAATGTTTCTAATGTGATTCAAAATGTGGGGCCATAGATCCAATCGTCTTTGATTATGATTTGTTTATGTTTTGTCAAATGTTTCTAAATGGTTCAATGAAAAAATTGACAAGTTCTTTATTTTGTTATTCTAATTAGTTTTATTTTATATTGGAAAACGATTGAGAAATCATTTTATAATATCATTATAGACATTCATTATAATGGCACCTAGTAGAAACAAGGGAAAGAAGGTGGTAACTAGAAAAGTTGCTTCTCCCCCACAACAACTAAATCAATCTAACCCTATCCAACAACAATAATCGACTTTATCCACCAATAAAGCTAGTCAACAACAACCTCCATCTACCTTAACTAGTGTGAAGAGATCTTCAGGTATATTAGTCTTTACTACCTATATTTAGACTTATGCTCAAATATATATTTATATGTTTAATGTGTTTTTTTATCATTATTCTTTTGTTGTCAGGTTCTAATACCAGCATCAGAAAAAGAGGTTGAGGTATCACTAAAGGTTATGAGTTGCAACGCATGAATGTTGTAATGAACAACAAGTTAGTTGTGCATATTGATACCTTGCAAGGTCGTCGTCTTATTGACAAGATTCAATCGACAAAATTGTCCAGTGAGTTAGAGGGCCAGTATCAGAACTGAATTACCTTGCCTTCAGCCTACTAAGCAGTTGAAGTAAGACAACTTGTCACAAAATACTTTGGACAAACTTTGGTCATTTTTCAATTTATTTAATTATATGCAATTTTGTTCACAGGTGAAGCTCAATATAGTCAATATCGAGAACTCTGAAGTTTCAAGCTGTGTGAGTTCACTATTGACACAAAAGGCCAATAATCGTCGTTATCAACTACATAAATACTACAAATCTTTTCCTTCGAATGAGGAGGCAAGGAGACACATCCAAATGGGTGACTCCAGAAAATTAGAGTCAAATGTGTGATTATTAGGCCTCTGTCAATGTTAAGGTTTGTCTTCTTTTTCTTCACTTTTGCTTCTATTAATCTTGTTACATAATTTAATGACTATTTCTTTTCTTTATTTAGGAAAAATGTGAGAAAACCAAGATTAATAGAGAAAAAATGAAAACTCCTCACAACCAAGGCTTCAAATTATTTGTTGTCATACCAAATAAATTTGTAAGTTCTTTGTTTAGAAGTTATAATTATATCAGTAAATACAATATTATTTATTGTGTTTTAATTCTTTTTTTCATAAAACAGAGTTAGAATGAGCTACATAGAGAAGAGTGTGATAGGATCATACTTTACAAACTGACACACTACAAGGAAGGTGAAGGCTAGACATCTGAAGAAACCCAGAATAATTATATAATTATAAATTTTTGTTTAAATTTTAACTTTATTTATTTATGTAATACTAAATAATAATATTTGAATTAAATATTAATTTTGTTTTTAAAATTTTAGAATAAGATGCAAGAGTTATTGCAAAGATCATTGTCTAACGAAAATGAGCCAAATATAGATAACATTTGTAACAACGTGCTTAGCATAAGATCCGACTACATCAAAGGTCTTGGGTTTGGCTCTAAGTCAACTGCTTCATCCTCATCAAGACCAACATATGTTAATCGTCTTCAAGAGGAGAATTAGTCACTTAAGGCTAAATTAGAAAGTAATGAACAAAAATTAGAATGTAATAAATGAAAGTTGGTCAAGTTTGCAAAGATGGTCAAACAAATAATAGGCTCAAATTATGTAAGTAATAGTGATGATGAAAACGACTCTTAGTTTGTACATAAGTATTTTTGTTAACCTTTGAAATTAACATTTAATGATATTTAATTTTTTTATATAAAATGATTCTAATTATTTTTAATTATATTTTGTAAAATAAATTATAAAATAAAAATCTAAATATTACAAACAATAACATAAATTAAAAATGTGACCAATAATTGAAATTAATATGATAAAATTTTTATCAATAATGTTTACTAAAAAATTAAAAACATAGCCAAAAAGACTTATTGGCGGCATTTGACAAAACGTAGCTGAAAAGTTTTGGTGATATATAAAATGTAACCAAATCTTTTTAGCGACGTTTTATAAAACGTAGCTAAAAAATATTACCCACAAAAATATAATCGTCACAAATAATGTTCGGCGACTATAACAATTTCGTCAGTAAAAGTTATCACTTACATTTACAATAATGTAGCTAATAACATATTGTCATGAAATATAAGCACAACAAAATATCATTGATGACCATTTTGCATATCATCGTTTATCTGTTTTTGCTATGTATTATTCCCGTGCGAAATATAATTTTATAAAAACATTGTCAATAGGTTTTCGCTACGGAGATTTTGTGATGATATGTTCGACGATTTAGTATCGCCGCTAAATATTTTTTAGCGATGAATATTGTTTTATTGTAGTGATTTGGCAGCAAACTTTGTATATTGGATAAAAATATACTTTTTATTATATAAACATAATAACTCACTATATACTCATTGAATTTTTTCAAATAAACTAGTAAAAGCATTCTAAAAGACATATAACATACTTTTATTATCATAAAAATACTTAAACTTTAAAATGCTACTAATTTATAATTAAACTATAAAATTTTAATTTTCAATGACTACAACAACTTAACTACAAGTTACAAATGAATCATATTACCTTATTTAATTTCAAAATGACCTGATTCATTTATATTTTTCTAAGTTGTTTTAGGATTTATCCTAAGCATCAAAGTTGTCGTAATTTTATATTTTAGGGCGCTTCTCTTTAAACACCAAGTTTTTCTCTCAAAGTTGTGTATTTCCTTTTCTAAAGGACTTTGTTTACCACAGCCGCAACTTGCTCCGAACAATGAAGTAACTTCATTTTATCATCTACCTTTTTCCTTTTGTGATTGGATCGCAGTTAATGTATATGAGTCTTAACAAGCATTTCAAACTCCACTTCTGTTGCTTTTAACCCAAATTTATTTTTTGATGACATGGTCTTAATAAACTTGCTTCATATATTTTTTTAAATTTATTACCCCATCAATTTGGAGCTTTTTTGTTAACTTTAGAATCAAGATTCCTGCAGGATTTGGTGGCTTAGTTCGTGATGAATGTGGTTGTTGGGTGGTGGCTTTTTTAGGTTTTATAGGTATTGCTTCAAATTTGGTGGCTGAACTAAATGCTATTTACCATGGGTTGTCCTTGATGTGGGATTGTGGTTACCGTAGAGTTATTGTTGAATCCGACTCTCTTGAGACAGTGAAGCTCGTTGTTCATTCTTGCCCAAAATTTCATTCACAGCGAGTGATCATCATGGCAATTAAGGAATTGCTTGGGTGAGATTAGAGTTGTTCTGTACATCATCTTCTGCGTGAGGGGAATCAATGTGCAGATTTCCTTCCGAAACAAGGTTCCGAAACAAGGGGAATCAATGTAGAGAATTATCATGCTTCACAGCATCATGGTCCACCATAAAAGCATACCCACTCAGAATAAACCAATTCCAAGCCTTTCATTTCAACACATGTCGAAAATAACCTTGCTGAAAATAATTATGGTGCAACTTCCATGTTTGGCTTTCCTAGAAGTTCATCAGTCATCGACATAAATTCCACCACACACCTTGCATCAACACCAAACCAATGCCCGTGTGCAAACTTATGGACCCGCTAACAGTAACACATCCTCTATCATGGCAACTTTGGGATTAGCAGCATGCCATGAGGATGTACATGCCCCCTTTTAGAGAACAAAATCATCCATGGAGACAATGTTAGCGACATTGCCAGTCTCTCCATTAACTGACCTACCCGCTCCACCTCTCGGACAATTTTTCTTCACGTGCCCAGATTGTCCACACGTCCAGCATACAATGCTAATATCAGGGATTTGTCTACCTTTCAATGCCTTGTGTAACCCCAATTGAATCAAAATTTCCTTGACTTGCGCTTGTCACAAGCCAAAATTAATTCTCCCGTCGAATTTCTCCACCTCAAACTTGATAGGATTCGAAGACTTATTTTCTGATATTTTTTCTCTGCTCTTCTGCCTTGATGAATTTTACTGTAGAAATGAACAGTACACTAGGTAAGTTCCCAGGAAAGAGAGGTGGGTCACAACGGACACACTTAAATACCAAGTCTTTCCTTAGCCAGAACTTTCCTAGACATGTACTTCCACACTACCACACCAAAGCTCCACCGCACCAAATGAACCTTTCTCAAAAAAATCTTTCTGATGTGGAAGATCAGTCAAAACTGTAACCATAGAGTATACTCAAAATTTTCAAGAAAAACACACCTTGGCTCTGATACCAATTGTTGGAAATTTAGACCTCCCAAACTCACACCCAAGGATATTTTATAGTAAAAATAACAGAAAATAAAGAAATAATAACAACACGAGAAATTTAAGTGGAAACTCCCAAACTGGAGAAAAATCACGGGCACCGAGAAAAAAATCCACTATGTGAAAAATTCTTACAATCACACAATTTTTCCTCTCACCCAATATCACAATACACCAATACATTCACAAAGAAATACCCAAAACAAATCTTCCAACTCTCACCTCAAAAGAGGAATTTAAGTAGAGTCAAATTTGTTATACAAATCTTTGACTTTGGATTGGTGCACTAACTAAGGAGGTAACACCCTTCTTATATAGTCAAGAGCCTTTCTTCAATTATTGTCCCCAATCAATATGGGACAAAAAAGGAGCCAAAAACTCAACAGATAAAATATCATTTAACCATCTTTAGAAAAGTGTATGATGTAACCTTTGTCAACTAATTGACCTACACTAAAAAAAAATTATTCTAAATCTGACAAAATAGCACATCGGTAATTAACTTAATATTTGAATGAGTTTTGACAGTAGTTGTTGCCTTTCCTTTACTACTTCTATATGAGTTTCATTGTCAACTATTATCCGTGATTAAAAACTTTTGTCAATGACCTTAAAGATAGATTCATCATGACCAATATGGCATGTAAAACTCGAGTTTATAAGTCATTCCTCGTTGTTGTTGCAACTAGACATTGGAAAGATTGTAAACAAGTCTCATTTTCATGTTCATCGGCTTCAACTACATTTTCTTCTCGTTATAACTTCTTCTCCTTGAACTTGCGTACCTTTTCTACATGCCCAAGTTTGTTGCTGTCTTCTGCATCTTACATCTGGTGTGAATTAATAATATATATGGCATGGTTACTCTTTTTGCGATTTTTGCAAAGTACAAGTTTATCTCCTTGTTTTTTTTTGTTTGGTTTTTTGTTATAATTTTGCTTTAGGTTGTTTGTGTGGTTTTTCTATTGTTTGTTTGGTTTGTTTTTGTGGGAGGTCTCTTTATCTATCACCTTTTAGAGGTTGTTTCTGTAACCACGGTTTCCCTCCACGACAATTGAGGTTAAAAAAAAGTTTATCTCCTTGCTTTTATTATGATGATATTTTTATTATTCCTTACTGGTAAAAATTACTTCTTCGTAACCAGAAAATTACAAATTCAAATTACGAAAACAATCTTTTTGTACAAAATAAAAAGATATGTTGCATATATTAATGACCGTCTTTAGACCTTCTCAAAACGAAAGTCTTGTGAACTATATACATTTGACTTTTTTTTTAATCCTTATTGTTCCTTCTTGATTCCAATTTTGTCCTTTACTTTTGTTTGGTTTTTGCTATCTTGGTTAAGACTTAACTTCCTCGTGAATGCCCCTTCTCCAATTTCTTCTTTTTGTCCCCAGCGCTTTCTTTGTTCTCGGGATTGAAGAGAATTCACAAACTCTATTAATGTCAACTGTGAAATATCCTTGAATTCTTCCAATGCTGAGATTTTGGCTTCAAATTTTTCAAAAACTCTTAAAAAGACTTTACCAACAACTCTTTTTTCTTCCAACTACTCTTAACTGATTTAGAGTCTTCATAATTCTATGACTGAATTCTTTAACATACTCATATTCTTGAAACTCTTCCCAAAGGTGGAGAATTTTGAAGTTATTTCATCATTTATAATCCTTAAACATCTTGTTCCAAGCTTCTTTTTCAGTCTCACAATTTTTGATTCTTGCAAAAGTGGCCTCTAAAACTGAAGACATCGCAGTTAAAACTTCATATCTTTTTGCTTTTTATTCAGTGTGGTTCTTCACTGAGTAAAATTTGAGGTAGAGCAACTTCTATATTAGTCATATCCCATAAATCAAATACTCGTCACCTACAACTCTGGTAGTATAGCTATTGCTATTGAATATATGAGGAGAAATTATAAAGAACAATTGTTGAGGTCTTTGTTACGGTATTATCTAAACAGCTTTAGTTTTGTTGTGTATTTGAAAGGAAAAATTTTTCCTTGTCACCTAATTTTCACTCAAACAAATCATTAAAACTTTCATATAATGCCAAATTTTTACCTGATCAGTTATATATTTTGGAACAAAACTAGAACCTTGAAAAATTAAATTGACAGGACTACAAAGTTTTCATTACATAAACATGAATTTATACACAATAAAAAATATGATACATCTAGCACAAGGATATCACTTTTGGTCCGGCCGTTGACATTCCTAATGTGGCGAAACATAGACAAACAAAATTTATTGAGGTGGATTTTGGAAGACACAGACAAGGGTATATATCTCCGCTCCTGGTGTTGCGCTAACATGTAGATCTCCTGGCTATGTCTTTAAGAAGTGGTGTGGAGTCCTTCCATAGCTTTGATCCCAGCTTTTCTTCTGCTACTCGACAAGGGATCGAACTCACTTTTTTACCTCCTCCAAGCAAATGTATTATGTCTTGGAAAAAGAACTCATCACATGGTATGGTCAAGGGACCATTTCTGCTATAACCATACTCTTCATATGCCTGGTCCAGCATCTGCTTAAAAATTGGGTGGTTCAGGTAATCTGCCTTTACAACATACCTCTTCCCAGCTCCTCCTACTTCGACAGCCAAGTGACCAGGAGGGACATCCAGAGGCAGTTTCTTCTCACCAGCTCTAGCTAATTTCCACCTGATTTTAACAATTCTTTTCAACTTGACAATGTTGAGGATGCTACACCAGGAACGCAAAGCCATTATGGCTTCAGTAGTCTAAAGAAATTTAGAGTGAAGATGGTTGAGAGTGGATATAGGTCTGCATTTATTCACATGATAGCACCCTCTTTGCGATGCTTCGTTTCATGTAATGACAAGGAATTGTTTAATGTTGCCAAGAGTCGGAAACCGTTCATGTGCAACTATGTTGTGTCAACAGTTTAGTTTGCTTCACTGATTGTCTTTGGCCTAGGTTGTGTTTAATTAAAGAAAAGTCTTGTGCTCAAACATTGACAATTCGACCCTGAAGGTGCAATTCTCATTAGCTTTTTGGAGTACGGGGCTTTTTTCATGTGTCTAAAGGTGCAGTGCTTGAGGCATAGGAGTATAGGACTATAGCTCAGTCTCACATGCGACTGATATTTGTCATATAAACCAATTGGAAGAAAATGTCGCAAAATTTAGGCGATCTATTCATGACAAATGTGCATTTGCAGTTGAAGGCTTTTCTGCAACGTGAGTTTGTTCCTGCCTTATTGAATTGTATAGATTCTGACCTATGAGACGAGCATATTGTTATATTTACCTACTTTCACAGTTGGTAGTAGTATTATCAGAAGTCGAAAATAGCGATTTAACACAAACTAACTTCCGACACTCCTCGATCTAATTGAGATGACTAAAGATTTTGCACTCATGCTCTAAAACGTGACATGTCTCCACACTCTTAGCTTTATTTTGAAGTTAGGCGTGAATAATTTCTCTTTTATATAGAAACATTTGATTATTATATGAAAAAGAAAAATCGAGTGGGTTGGAGTAATGGTACTTAATGTGGAATTTTTATGTTAATCGAGAAAAACTGTTTCTAATATATGGGCTGATTGGGCTTGGATTGTTGCTACAAAAGTTTTTAATTACTAAACTTATACCCAAGTTATATCTACTTGTCTTCACTTCGGTCCGTTTATATATTAAGGGGCTAGCAATTGCCCTGAAAGAAAAAAAAAATCATACACTTTTGTGATTGTGATGAAACGAAAATTTTTTATTTTTATGTAGTTAATTTTAACATTTATAGGGTGCTTAGTTAATAGGTTTGAGAAGATATAAATAAGTAAGCAATAAAATTTTACCAAATCTTCGCACATTGCAGTAACTCTTCCCCACCCTGCGCAAACACAAATACCTTAAACTAACACACAGTACACATTGGAAGGTTTACAAAACATTCCTATTAAAATGGCATACTTCAGGAGATTTCATGTAAAGAAAAGGGATACTATCAAGATCAAGCGCACAAGAGACAAAGAGACAGCCCTATCTGATCAAGCAAACATTTCCGAGGAGAACAATGAAACATATCAGATGCTGGATTCGGTCATTGCCACCAATATGGAGGGGAACGAACCCCCTAACAACTCCAGGTAAGTCTTTTTGCACCTTACCAAAAAACAAACAATCTTATAATGGATATTAAACTACTTACCTGGAACTGTCAAGGAATTAAAAACGGAAAAACAATAGCTACTTTATCATCTCTTATTAATCTTTACAAAATCAATTTAATCATGTTAATGGAACTGCGTACTAGTGATACTGATGCGACTCAAATTATCAAGAATATTGGTTTGGGCTTTAACAGCTCTTTTCGCATTGAAGCACAAGGATTCTCGGGAGGGATTTGGGTTTTATGGCAAGATATGCTTGAAGTTCATATTATTAACTATGACTGGCAATTTGTACATTTGCATGTTACTCTTCGTAATTCAAAAAATTTTTACATCACTGCAATTTATGGTAGTCCCAACCCTCACATAAGAAGGGCGCTTTGGGATAAACTGACGAATCTTGCAGGAACTATATCTGGACCATGGTTATGTCTAGGGGATTACAATGCATTCCGCAACAATCAGGATAAAACGGGAGGGAAAAGATCAACCGAATGCAAACATTTTAATCTTTGGATGGAAACAGCTAGACTGCAGGAAATGTTTCTTAGGGTCAAGATTTACGTGGGCGAGAGGGAGACTACATGAAAGACTAGACTGGGTTCTACTCAATGAGGAATTTAAAAACCTGTTTCAGCATTCGAGGAGTCTTCACTTACCCAGAACTTCATCAGATCACTCCCCAATACTGGTTCATCTTACATTAAAAAATCTTGAAGAGATGAAGAAGCACTCTTTTAGATACCTCAAGGTATGGGAAACACATGACTGTTGGAAAAGCTGGTTAGCACACAATTGGGAGAATAACCTTCCACTTGATAAAGCGCTGGTCAAGCTACAATCGGATATTGATGTATGGAAGTATAACTATTTTGGCAACATATTCAAAAGGAAAAGAAGAGCGTTGGCAAGACTTCAAGGGTTGCAAAAATGTCTAGCACGAAGCTCATCTACGTACCTCGAAAAGCTCGAAGAGGAATTACGGCTTGAGCTGGAACAAATCTTTACTCAAGAGGAAACACTTAGCACTCAATCTACAAAAGCTACCTGGACTAAAGAGGGAGACAGAAACACCCATATTTTCCACTCAAAATTTCGAAGCAGAAAGAGAAGATCACACTCAAAGTCGATACAACTAGAAGACTTGACATGGTGCACTGATAATGGTTTAATATTACAAGCAATCACCAACTACTATAAGGATATCTTTCAATCAGACGCAGGGGAAGATTTGTTTCCGGCCCCTGATTTCCCCTTAAAAGGGAAATTTCCACTGATATCTTCAGCATCTACCGAGTTATTAGCAAGAACAGTTATGGACGATGAAATAAAAGCTGCGATTTTCGAGATGGACTCTAACAAAGCATGTGGCCCAGACGGTTTTTCGGCGGGATTCTATCAACAGAACTGGGGTATAATCAACATCTCGGTTTGCAACACTATACGAAATATTTTTTGTTCAGTAAGGATGAACCCAGATCTTAACTTTGGTATGATCACTCTCATTCCGAAAACAGAGAAACCGGAAAAAATAGAACATTTTCGCCCAATCAGTCTCATCAATGTGAGTGCAAAAATTGTTTCCAAAGTGATCGCAAATAGACTGAAGCTGGTTATGCCACACTTAATATCACCTTCGCAATCAAGCTTTGTGAAGGGTCATCACATCACCGAAAATATTATTGCGGTCCAGGAGGCGATCCACACGATGCGAACTAGCAAAAGCAAGAAAGGTTGGATGGCGATAAAGATAGATCTGACGAAAGCTTTTGATAGAATATGTTGGAGGTTCATTTTTGACACCCTCCGTGATGCTCACATTCCAGACTTCATCTCTAATGTTGTCATGAGTACTTTGGAAACTAGTAGCGTGCAGATTTTATGGGAAGGGTTACGAGGCGATATTTTTAGACCCGGAAGGGGGGTGAGGCAGGGTGATCCAGTTTCACCTTACATTTTTGTATTGTGCATGGAACGACTCTCGCAAGCTATCAACGAATCAACTAGGAAAGGTGAATGGAAGTTGTTAGTTTTTGGAAGAGGAAAGTTTCCGTTATCACATTTACTCTTTGCGGACGATCTAATCCTATTTGGAGAGGCGAGTGTGAAACAGGCGGAAATTATAAAGGGAGTACTTCACACTTTTGCAGTCTCCTCAGGGCAAATGGTCAACAATAGAAAATTCGTGATGTATATGTCCCCCTTAGTACCTTCAGATACATCAACCAGGATAGAACATGTTTTGGGTATTAAGGTTGTTGATAATCTTGGGATCTACCTGGGAGTACCGATTATTCATTGACGAGTATCCAAGGTGACGCATAAAGACACCATCCTAAAAATGAAACGAAGAGTAGGTGCATGGAACCTGCAAAGAATCTCTATGGCCGGGAGGCTTACGCTCTGCAAGTCAGTTCTTGGAGCTTTACCAATATATCAGATGCAATCATTGATACTTCCAAAAGGATATTGTCAGGACATGGATAGAATTATAAGAAGCTTTTTGTGGGGAGGTACAAGCAACGACAGAAAACCATCATTGCTTAGCTGGGACGGTGTGTGCCAACCCAAAAACAGAGGTGGGCTTGGTTTAAGGAAAATGCATGACACGAACATCGCTCTTTCCCTCAAGCTCACATGGGACCTTATCTCTGACAGTCCAAAATTGTGGAAAAATATTTTCTTCTCAAAATACAAGCTTGACCAGAATGATCTCCTTCA
>JAOTAY010000005.1:39860156-39875751 GCA_025629805.1 Erythroxylum baracoense
TACCTTTGGAATGTAAACTCCAAATGATGCTATCCGCCTCAGCCTTTTAGGGAGACTTGGCAAATACTCTTTAAGTACGGAAAAAACCTCTGAAGTTTTCAGCCCAATCGCCATTGTGGATTAATGATGAGACTCTAGCATTAATAGGGATTCTGTTTCTGAGGTGAGCAATTGCTGCTCTGTGGAAGAGTGGACTAAAACTGGTCCAGTTATCAAACCAGAACTATATGTCCTCACCATATCCCAACTAATGCTTGATATGAGGAGACATCACTCTCGTCTAAGCATATGAGGAGAAATCACCTCTCCCACTTCACTTTGGCTTACTTCCAATTATCTAATTTCCCAGACCACAGGAAGATTTTTAAAACTCTATCAAGTTCCTTGATGACTCTCGTTAAAAAAAAAAAACCATATGGACAGCCCAATAGATGTGCATACTACTCAAGACTGAATTAACGAGAGTAACTCTAGCTGCAAGGGATAGAAATTTATATTGCCATGCATTAGTCCTTTCTTTGAGTTTCTCAATCAAAGGAATGAAATCAGAAAATTTAGGCTCCCAAATATTTCAATGGAAGATATTGCAAGGAGAACCCAACCATTCTACTAATCGACTCTTGGTTTCTGATACCCGAGGAGAGATATAAACCACTTTTTTCCACATTTACTTGAAGTCTAGACCAATCCAAGAAGATCTGCAACATGTGCAACAACATTCTAATTGTATGATCACTTGCATTACCAAGAAGGATGAAGTCGTCGGCATAGATTAAATGAGATAGTTCGATGGATCTACATTTGTGATGATACTAGAATCTACCACTGCAATCTACTAATTTGGAGACAAGTCTAGAGACTCCTTCCATTACTAAGGTGAATAAGTAGGGGGAGAGGAGATCCCCTTGTCGTATTCCTCTACCATTATTAAAAGGTTGTGTTGGAACACCATTCACCAATATATTAAAGGAAGTGGTTTGGAAGCATTGAACAACCCAATTTTTGAAAGTTAATGGCAAACCAATAGCATCCAAACATTCTTGCAAATAATGCCAAAGAATAATGTCATAAGCCTTAAAAAAAATCAATCTTTAACAAGCAACTTTTAATGTTCTTACTAGAACTGTATTTTATTGGGTTTGGGTCACTTCTAAGTGGAGCCCAAAGCCTAAGTATAAAAGGGTATTTTATAACCCTAAATAGGTGCAGATAGGAGAGGTTCAGCCGGAAGAGAAAAGAGAGGGAAAAGAGGAAAATAGGAGATTTTTCGTTTTTTTTCAGCTTTGCGCAGTATTCTTCTAACCTTCGATCGCATGGTGATTTCTTGTCGGATCGACCTGAAATTTTAACCAGAGATTCTTCTCTCGTTGTTCTTCATTCTGAACGGTAGAGATTGGATTTGGAGGTCTCCAAGGTTCCCTGATCTTCAGTCGAAGTTGCTATCAAATTCTAAGGGTGATATTGTTCTCAACTCTTTGATTCTTTCATCTTGTTGATGATTATAGTTATATTTTGAGTTGAGTGGTAACTCTAGTTATATCTAGAGGTGAAAAACTCTTTGTAACTTGATTGGTGATAGTGGAGTTTTTCTTTAATGGACTAGGTCTCGTGGTTTTTCCTTTCTCACATTGAGGGAGGTTTTCCACATAAAAATTGCCTATGTTCTTTATTTCTTGCTGCTTAGTTTCTTGCATTGGTAAATTTGTTGGCTGCTGTTTTTCTTTTTGGTATTGGCTGTGGTTGTTCACACAGGAAAAAGGTTTATTGGTTTTGGTTACTTTGTCTCCGTTGCGTGACTGACTCCTCCTTTCCTAACAATTTTTAGGATCGATTTCTTCGATAACACCGTCGGAGGATTCGCGCGACACCTACTTTCGTTTACTGAGTTCGATGTTCCCTCTTCACTCGAGCTTGATATTCCCTTCAATCTCATTCCATCTCCTTTCCTCATGTTCTTGATGTTATAACATTGGCAGCAAGAAGGCTTTCAACTTTCAACTATAGTACCAGAGCAATTACATGCTAGAAGAATATGAGATGACTAGTAAGTATTAAAATAGCTCGCACCAATCAAGATAAATACAAGATTGTTTTCTTCCTCTACTATTTCTTTAATCTTTTGGAAAAGTTTTGCAACCTAATATAGGAAAAAAAGAAAGAGTTTAGAAGAAATAGAAAATGGGAGAAAGGCTATTTTAATAGTCATAACTCATAAGCACTTCTCACTACTTATAGAAGATGATCACTAGCCAGTTTGCCACTTTCATAAAACCATTTCCTAAACAAAGCTGGAGATGAGATTTCAATGGGAAGAGGATGAAGAATGGATAATGACATGCATACAAACTACCTCTTTTTTTTACTTCGGAAGGCGCAAAAGCCAGGGAAACGAAAGTACAAAAATACCCCCTAATTAAGGCGGGTAGAAGTGCCGGTGGGGGAATTCATTTCCCCCATTTTCAATGGAATAGATCTATGTGCTCTTCCCATTGCCATTGCAACCATTCCTATGCCCTGCCGTCCAAACATCATTTACCTCAGGGGATGGAACGATTGTTGGTCTTCTTTCTTCTTATGTGGCTTCTGATAGGAAAATCGGGGGATGTTAATAAACTTCCGTTTCCTGTGGTTGCAAATGAAAGTCGTTCTTGGCTAGAAGATCCGCAACCTCGTTACAGTCCCTTCTTATGAATTTGAAGTTAATCTGTTGGAAATGTTGAGCCTGCGTTTTGATCCTAAAGATGAGGGAGGGGGCAAACTGTGAAACAGTCTCTGATTGCAGGAGTTTTATCATCTCCTTGCAGTAGGACTAGACTGTTAGTCTTATTATTTCTTGATTTGTTTCAAAATCTAGTCCCTTTGAGATCCCCCAAAGTTCAGCTTCCAATGGGGAGCATATTCCTAGGTTGTGTGAAATGCCCAGAAGCTATTGGCCATCTGGATGAACAATGAAACCGCTGCATGTTCCTAGGTTGATCGTTCACAGTCGTCCTCTTGCTGGGCTTGGCAAGCTAAGTTGTTTCTCATGTTCCTTGTGTGCATGGTGGCGAAAGCCCTCTTATTCTCTTGTACTAATGCATTGACTCTGTTTTGCAGCGCAATTTGTGGAAGATCTTTCTGTTGGAAGAGATGCTCGTTTCTGACTGTCCATAAATTCCAACACGTTATGGCAAACCATGTACTCTATCGTTGTTCTTCCTGCAGGAAAGTATAGTTTAGATTAGTTACCACCCATATTTGAAAAGACATCTCTGTCCAGAATGAATGTGGCAGAGAAGGGTTTGTGTTATGCCATAATTGTGTTGTTCGATGGCAATCTCTAAATAAATGGAGATTTGTTTCCTTTTGCGGGCATTGAGGGCATTGCCCTGTGTCGCTGATGCCTATTTTAAACCTCCTGATGATGGTCCACAAAGCCCCTTTTAGCATTTTCCAGAGCATTGTTTTGACTCTCTCGGGGATGTGTAGTCTCCACAGATCTTTCCAGTGTTTCTCTGTTGGATTCCATGCATTTGAGCATAGCATTTGATATGCTGAGCCTGTGTTGAATATACCATTTCCAGCCCACTTCCAGGTGGCTCTGTCCTGGCCTAGGTCATCACGTGGGGGGCTGTGTAGCTAGTAGCATGTTTATGATGTGTATAGGAAGCTTCCCCTGTAATAGAGTTGTATCCCAATGGCCTGTAGAAGACAAGTAAAAATGAGTTGTACAATCAAATACCTCGTTGGGAATCGTTTGTGTTACCCAATCTTTTAGGCATATTTCTTGGTGTAGCTAGTAGTGTTTCCAGAAAAGAACAATTTTTCCGTCCCGTAGGTTCCACTTGATTCCTCTGTGTAGCAAGTCCCAAACCTTGGCTAGTTTTTTGTAGGCATGTGTAGAGGTCTTGTTTGGTAGGGTCCTAAGCAAATCCATGGTAATTAGATTGTATTTGGCCATGAAGATGTCCTTCCATAGTTTCTTTGCTAGTTGAAGCAGATCCCATGCTAGTTTGAGTAGTAGTGCTGCATTATGTTCATTTGTTTTCCTGAGGCCTAGGCCTCCCCTGTCTTTGGGCTAGCAAACATCATCCCAATTGACTAGAGATGCTTTCTTCTCATTTATATTGCCTCCCCACAAAATCTTTCTGCAACACTTGTCTAGCTCCCTGCAAGATTGCTTTAGTAAGGAAGTAGATTGCATTAAGAAAGATGGTATTGCTCCTAGGACTGATTTACATAAAGTCAATCTTCCTGGGAGGGATATTTTCTTGAGGAAAGAAAATTCAACTAGAAGGTTTGATATATGGTGTGCCTGTGGTAAGGTGGATTTTGCAAACAAGAGGATATCATCTATGAAGAGCAGGTGAGAGAGGGTAATTTTCCTCCTACCAAAGAGGAGGGGTAAATACTGTTTTTGTTTGACACTTATCTCAATAGTTTGAGAAAGCCTATTCATGCATAAAATGAAGAGATATGGAGAGATGGGTCACCTTGTCTCACCCCCTACCTGGTTTGAATTCAGGTCCCATTGTACCCTCCCAGATTACCTTTATGTAGGTAGTTGAGAGTGTACTCATTATGATTTTTATGAAGTTTTCTGGCAGACCAGCATCAGACAGTGTGTCTTGTGTAAAGTTCCACTTTGCCTTGTCAAAAGCTTTTTCCAAGTCCAGTTTGATTAAGAACCAACCCTATTTACCTTTTATTTGGTGCATGGTGTGCACTGCTTCTTGAACGGTTAAGATACTTTCTATTATGCTCCTCCCCTGCATAAAGCTAGATTGGTTTTGATGTATTAGAGAGGGAAGTACCTGTTTTAGCCTGTTTGCTAGTACTTTTGTAGTGATCTTGGCACAGGTATTGATCAATGTAATTGGCCTGAACTGTGTAATCCTCTCTGGGGCCTTTGTCTTTGGTATTAAAGCAATCATTCCTTTATTATGCTGTTGGGGAAAAACTCCTATTTTGAAGGCATCTTGTACCATCTGAGTGAGCTGTTTGTGCACTGAGTGCCAATTGTTTTAGTAAAAAGTTACAGTGAGGCCATCAGGTCCTGAAGCTTTATCAGGGTACAGTTCTTTGAGTGCCTGTTTTATTTCCTGCATAGAAATATCTTGTGCAAGCATTTGTTGTAAAGAGTTATCAATAGTTGGGAACTGTCCTCTAACCTTGTAACTTTCTGTGATTGAGCTTAGACTTGTGAATTGGGAAGATTCCTCCTTGTAAAAACCTTTGAAATAGTCTGTGATGTCTTGTTGGATTAGCTTGTGATCAGTAGACCATTCATCTATTTGCAATCTGAGTACCTTGATCTTAGTTCTGACTTTCTAAAGTCTGTGTGTTTTGTGAAAAGAGGCCGAGTTTTTATCTCCTTCAGTAAGCCAGATGAATCTTTTGTTTTGTTGTTTGAGCTCTTTTTGCTGTGTTATGAGCTGTTCCAGTTCCATTCTGAGTTTCTCTTCGAGGTCCATTATCCTTTTGGGGGGATTCTTTGATAGGGAATTTTGAATACCTTGGAGCCTTGCTAGGTTCCTCCTCAACTTCCTATTGATTTCCCCAAATATGTTGTATTTCCACTCATTTCTTTTGTCATGTAAAGCTTCAAGCGCATTTTGTAGTGAAAGCTATTCCTTCCATACTGAAGCTAGCCAAGGTTTCCACTGGGGGTGATGCTCCTAGGAAGTATAGTATCTGAAATTGTTGTTGTTGGTATGGTCCTTTCCTTGGTCCCTTTCTATGGTTACTAGTATGGGGCAGTGATCTGAGCATATTTTGGGTCGATGTTTGGTTGCAATGGTGCTTGCCCAGTTGAGTGCCGGGGTATTTACCATTGCCCTGTCCAATCTTCCAAAACATAATTTGTTAGACCATGTATATCTACTACCTGTGAATCCCAAGTCTTGCATGTCTGCTAAGTTGATCCAGGCTTTGAATTTTTGGCAACCTGTGGTTTGATGCTTGCCCAACTTGTCTTCTTTTGCCACATATGCATTGAAATCTCCCAACACTATCCATGGTGATGTTATTAGACCTGCAAGTAGGGTTAATATGTTCCATAGTTCCTTCCTTATAGAAGGGTTTGGACTATCGTATACTGCAGTGAGTAAAAAATTTGAGTTATCTTGGAGTATTACATTTGCATGTAAGTACTGCCAGTGTGCCTCAATTATGTATAAGGAAATAGAAGAGTGCCAAAGAATCCAGATGCCACCACTGAAACCTACTGAGTCAACCCTACGGGAGTTTTTGAAGCCTAATTCATTTATTATATTCTGTGCTTCAATTCCACTAACACGAGGCTCTTGGAGAATGATAATTTTTTCCTTATGCAGGTTGACAAGTTTTTTTAGGGCAGCTTTTGTTTTCTTATTTGAAATACCATGATAGTTCCATGAAAGTATTTTCGTCCCCATTTTAAGAGAAATAGTTTTGAGATTTTACCTTTATGCTTGTGGTAAAACCTCCTCCTCCATAGGTTGATGCGCCCGTGTGAGGTCTGGTGGTTCCTCATAGAGGTCGTATTCCCTATCAACATGATCACCCTAATCCAGGAGGTCACAGATGTCCTGATTATTGAGGATATCTTTGACTCGTACCTTTTTGGCCAGATTGATTCCTTTTGGGATTGTCATTTGGTGGTGATTGCTTCTGTTGAGCTTCTGGTGCTCTGGGTGGTTTATGTTGTAGGCAAGGTGATTTGATTCTATTGTTGTTTGATCCGACAATACCATGTTGTTGACCTGTTGTTTCAGGCCTGTGATGGGTTGTGTCTCTAAATCAATGGGCATTTGTGTACCTTCTTGATGCTGGCCCATTTTGGGTTGGTTGTCTATTTTTGGGATTTGTTGGGCTTTGATGGGTTGAGTGTTGATCTCGAACTTTTTCTTGGTCCATGTTGGCTCCCCATGTTTAGAAGTGAACTTGCTCCTATTTCTTGGCTAAGTTGTTTCTTGGGCCTTGGGCTTAGCTTGTCTTTTGTTTGGTTTGGGCCTAGTTGGAATTTCTAGAACTTGGGTTTTAAATAGGAACTGCTGCTGGCTTGACACGTTGGCAGCGGACTTATGAATGCCTTCTAGGTTCTCACTGAGGACTTCAAAGCGCGACAAGGTAGGGACTGTGGTTTCTGTGCCCTTGTTTTGGTTTATGTGTTTATTCGTTGACCCTTGCACCTTCATTCTTGCGTTTGCTGACGTCCCTTTTTTTCTTTTTCGTGCCACCATCCATGGACTCGGTTTGCTGAGATCCAACCGTTGGGATGCAGAGGGAAGGCTGTTCTGTGGCACATACTGCTTCTGGTGAGTTTGATCTCTAGCGGTAGATGATGATTCCCCAATATGGAAGGTGGATTCTCCTTTCCACTATGGGGGCTGAGGCCTGTCCTCCAAGATTCCTTTTTCCTTCTGCTTTTCTTGTTGCATTTGGAGTACCTTTAGGTAGCATTCTTTGGAGTGTCTATATGAGGCACATTCAAAGCAGATACTGTAGAGAGCTTCGTATTGGATGGGGTAAGATTTGCTGTCGACAGTGATACTCCATTACAGGGGTTTGTTGAGGTCCAAAGTGACAGCCAGCCTTGCGAATTGGCCTCTTTTGGCCCCAGATGCATGGATGTCTACTTTAACCAGTTTCCTTATTGGTTTTAAGATCTCAAAAAGGATTCCTCATGGAAATATCGAGGCGATAACCCCGGGATATGGATCCATATGGTTACTGCATCGATATGATTTGATTTCGCGTCGAAGTCCCTATGCCATTGGTGGATAGTAATATAATGCCCTTGTACTACCCATGGACCCTCCAGTAGTAATTTGAGATAATCCTCCTTGTTGGCCAATTTTACCAGGTAGAAGCCATCTGCTATGTTAAGAATTTGGAAATTTCCTTTAGGCTTCCAGAGATTCATCAGGCGATTGTGGAGAACAAGATAATTTATTGATCTCCCCAGAGGTCTGATCACCACTGTGTTTTCAAAGTTTTTGTCCATTTTGTTTTGAACTTCCTCTACGAATGTAACTCTTGGCCCATTCTGACCCATGTCGTGCAAGGTGTCTCCTGGTTGGAGCTTCATCACGTATAAGTTGAAGGGATTGCTCGTTGGCCGCTTATCTGTGGGAATAGAGGACAGTGAGGGGAGGTCTGCAGCCTGCTTATCTGTGGGATTGGGTTGGGGAGCCTGGTGGAGGGCTATCTGCAATAGTGTTGCATCCTTGAAGGATCTTCCTTCCTCAACGTAGTTGACTTCACTGTCCCTTGTGTGTTGATTGGGAAGATAGTTTTCTGTCACCAGCTTCACCTGTGGCCTGACCACGTCGTCCACATTCATTGCTTCCTGAACCATTGGAATTGATTCTTCCTCTATATGATTTCTATCTTTGACCTTAAGTGTAGCTGGGTTTCTATCCTCTATATTGGGATGTCTTGGATCCCCATCGATTTCCATACTCGTTTCCTATTAGTATGCTTTTTGAGGAGTTGTAGAGAGAAGTCAAAGAATTGTAGAAAGAGAAAGATGCACTTTACAAACTGCTTCATTGAGTGTGCTTATTAACGATTTTCCATCTAAACCTTTAAAATTAGCTTTAGGAATACAAGGTGACGCCTGTTTCCATACCTGTTTACGTTAGTTATGGAAGGCTTCTTTTGATTATTAACGAGACTCATCTCATCCAATGGGGGCTTCAAATATCATCACAATAGTAAAGAGATCAAGCTTACTCACCTTATATATGCAGATGACTTGTTATTGTTGTGTGAATTCAATGCGTTTTATACTAAGATCTGTAATCTTTATTCATAAAGGATATGTATAGTGTCCGGTCCTTTTTATAATAAAAGGCTTAACAAACAAACAACCAGAAATAGGAAAAAAATAATAGAAAGACTAAACTATTCTTACTAACTAAACAATAACCAAATAATAAAAAATTATATATAGAGTAGTATGTACAACTTGTTACATCCCCCCCTCAAGTTAGAGCTTGGTGAACATCAACCAAGCCCAACTTAGACAGCAGAAAAGAAAATGAAATAGCAGGTAGTGGTTTAGTAAACATATAGGCAAGTTGCTGTTTGGAGGCAAGATGCTGAGGAAGGATGAGGCCAGTCTTGAATTGATCGCGTTCCAAACGACAGTCGATCTCCAAATGCTTGGTGCGCTTATGAAAGACTAAATTTGCAGTGATATGGATTGCTGCTTTGTTGTCGCACCATAAAGGAATGGGTTTCAACACTGTAATATGCAAATCATGAAGAAGATAGGTGATCCAAAGCAGTTCAAAAACGGTTGAGGCCATACTCCGATACTCTACTTCTGTTGAAGACCTAGAAATTGTGGAATGTTTCTTTGTTTTCTAGAAAATCAAGCAAAAGCCAAGAAAAATGCAAAAGCCAGTCAGGGATCTTCTAGAATCTAAACATTTGGCCCAATCAACATCATAGAATGCTTGAAGGTGGAAATGAGGGCTGGTAGAATAAAAAAAACCTATGGATGGACAGCTTTTAAGGTATTTAACTAAATGAATTACTGCTTCCCAATGCTGTGAACATGGAGTTTGTATATATTGGCTGAGTTGCTGCACTCCATAGGTAATCTCTAGTCTTATGAAACCTAAGTATAACAGTCTACCAACAAACCTTCGGTATTGATTAGGATTAGGTAGTAGAGAACCTGTATTTTCGTGAAGCTTAATACCTGGAGGTAGAGGAGTGCTGGTTGGTTTGGCAGCTGAAAGACCCAAATCTCTAATGATGTCCAACATGTATTTCCGATGGTTGATGGAAGTGCCTTGGGCAGACATGACAATTTCCAAATCTAGGAAGTATTTGGCATGTACAAGGTCCTGATGGTGAATTTGTCATGCTAAAAAGTCTTAACTGCAGTGATATCAGCTTCAAACGATCCAGTTATTAGAACATCATTCACATAGATCAAAAAAGCTAGAAAAGAACCTCTAGCGGACTTAATAAAAAGGCAATGATCACGTTGTGATTGTAGGAAACCAAACTGAGTCAACTGAAATGTAAACTCATGATTCCATTACATTGAAGCTTGTTTAAGGCCATATAAAGATTTTTTTAGTTTACAAACCTGCCCTATGTCAGCTTTAAATAATCATCCGGTGGTACCATATAGACTTCTTCATCTAAAGTTCCATGTAAAAATGCATTGTTAATATCAATTTGATGCAGGGGCCAAGAGTATGAAGATGTAATAGCTAATAATAATCTGATAGTAACAACCTTTGCAACAGGAGAAAAACTGTCTGTATAGTCTATGCCCTCAATCTGGTTATATCCTTTTGCTACAAGTCTGGCCTTAAATTTGTTAACACTACCATTTGGATTCAACTTCAATTTATAGACCCACTTAGAGCCAATGGCTTTCTACCTTCGGGTAGTTGAGTCAGCTCCCAGGTATGGTTAGTTTCAAGAGCATCCAGCTTTTACTGCATTGCTTTGACCTAATATGCATTGTTCTTAGCTTGATTATAGGACTGAGGTTTATGAACATTAGATAGATTAGCTAAAAAAGATATGTATGTGGAGGTGAAATGTGTGGGTGTAACAGAGGTAGGGGTTAGAGCTGAAAGATATAGGACCTAAAGACATAAGAGGAACTGTTATAATTGAATCTACCTTAGCACAGTAAGCTTGGCATACAAAGTCATCTAACCAGGCAAATTTATGTTTTCCCTACTGCTTCTCCTAAGAGAATCTCCATAGTTAACTTGGTTTTCAGGGGGAACCATAGAAGGGTCAGCATTATACTCAAAAATTTGTTCAGGAATGGAGGAGGACTGGGAAAAAGAGATAGGTGCAGTAGAATGGGTATCAAGGTCAACTGATATGGAGGGTAAAGGTAAAGGATGTGCGGAAGGGGACATATATTTGTATGGAAAATGAAGTTCATGAAAGACAATATCCTAGATACCAAAGTTTGGTGAGTTTCAAGGTCAAATAGTTTGAAAGCCTTTTGGCCTAAATTGTAGCCAATAAAGAGACATTTGGAGGCTCTTTGGTCAAATTTGTCTTTGTGAGGTGAAGTGTTAGTGGCAAAGCACAAACATCCAAATGTCTTAAGATGAGTACAATTGGGCGACTGACCAAATAAGAGTTCATAAGGTGATTTCCAATGTAAGAGTGCACAGGGTAATATATTAATTAAGTATGTAGCGGTTAAGATGGATTCCCCCCAAAATTGTCTAAGTAGAGAGGCCTGAAACATGATTGCTCTTGCAACCTACAAAAGATGCTTATGTTTCCTTTCTACAATCTCGTTTTGTTGGGGTGTATAGACACAAGACTTTTGAAGAATAATTCCTAACTCATTAAGAAGATGTTGACAATCCTTACTTAGAAATTCAGCTCCATTATCAATCCTAATTGCCTTCACTCTTTTTTCAAATTAGGTAGCTATCATTTTGAAGAAAGTTGTCAGGATATGGACTGCCTGAGATTTATGACTCATTAAGTAGGTCCAAGTAGCCTTACTGAAGTCATTAACTACTGTTAGAAAAAAATGTACGCCAGATAAGGATTTTTGTCTATAAAGGCCCCATATGTCTAAGTGAATCAACTTAAATGTTTCAGTTGTATGGATCTTGCTTAGAAAAAAGGATAATCTCTATTGTTTTGCCATAGGACAAATACCACAAACTTGATCTAAACCTTTCTCTTTATTTTCAACAAACTCAACGTATTTCAATACATCAGTAGATGGGTGACCAAACCTTAAATGCCAAATTGAATTCACTGAAACTGAATTAACAACCTCAGAAACAGGCTTTTCAATAATGAAGTATACTTCTGGATAGTTTCCTTACAAAAAGAACTCATATCTAATATGTATAATCTCCCAACTACTCTCCCCACAGCTAGTATCCTCTTAGTCTTCAAGTCCTATATAGTACAGTGGGAAGCAAAGAATTTGGAAACAATCAAAGTAGTGTTGGCTAATTTGTTAACATAAATCAGGTTATCTTTAAAGGTTGGAACATGCAAAGCTCGAGTTAGAATGAGGTTAAGATATAATAAGATATATCCTATATGATGAACCGATTTCAATGAGCCATCCGGGAGAAAAATAGGAGTAATTTATCAACAGTAATTGGGTTTTTCAATAAATTGTGATCGACACACATATGATTAGTGGCTCCTATGTCTAATATCCAAGACCTTGGTTCTAATAAGTCTAGGCAAGTCAAAGTTTTAAATAGGGTCATACCTGCAAAGTCATTTAGGTGGGCAAAGTTCACCAGGACTGGATCTGTTGGAGCTTTTCCTTTCATCAGCTTCAGCAGCTCTTACTTAATTGTTTCAGCCAGGTAGGATTCTTGATATTCTCCTCTGTTTCTTGTTTCATATCAACAGAAATTGCATTAGAAGCAAAGGATTTGCCTATGGTTTTCTCCCTTTGTTCCTGCAGTTCTTTATACCAGTCGAGAACCCCATGCAATTTAAAACATGTGTCTTTTTATGCCCATTTTTCTTGCAGCAGTTACAGAATAGTTCATTCTTATCTGTAGTTCCTCCCTTTTTCTTTTATTTGCCTTGATTATTAGTGTTTTCAATTTGTTTTCTATTCAACTGTGTTTTAACCATCATTGCATTAGCTTTTACTGATTCAAAATTTCCAAAACTCACTTCCCTCTATTTCTCTACCCGTAAGACAATAGAGTAGGCCTTATTAACACTAGGTAAAGGATCCATGCTTAAAATCTGGTTTCTTACGTTGACATAACCCTCATTCAAAGCCATCAGGAATTGCATAAGTTGATTAAGGGAGACTATATTAGTTGAACCTTTCCAAATATCACAAATACATTATTCTTTCGCCCTACATATACGCCCATTAGACTCCCCGAATCTCTCCTCTAACTCTACCCACAACTCTCTGGCCGAGTTTGTGTAAATAAAAACTTCAGCAATTTCTTTAGAAATACTGTTTAAAATCCACGATCTCACCATGCAATCCACCCTATTAAACTCTATTGAACCGAGATTAGGTTTTGGGTAACTCCCATCTACAAACCCTGATTTCATTTTCACTCCTAGAGCGATCCTAACAGACCTACGCCAACTTAAATAGATGCTACCAGTCAAAAAGGAAGTCACAAGAATCATACCTAGGTGATTAGACCCTTACAACTGAAGAAGACACTCGTCTCTATATACATGATTTCATTAGAGAGTTCCCCATTTCGTTTATGGTTTGCTCCATTTGAAAACCCAAAACCTTCTGCTACTAGATCTACTTGGAAGCAAGCCTGATTGAGAAGCCTTGTGGCTCTGATACCATGTACCAAGACCTGCGAAACCTTAACAGAAGAAAATCGAGAGATGAAAGAGGAAACACTTTATTCTCTATTCATAAAGGATATGTACAATGCCCGATCCTTTTTATAATAAAAGGCCTAACAAACTAACAACCAAGGAAAGGGAAAAAAGAATAGAAAGACTAAACTATCCTCACTAACTAAACAATAACCAAATAACAAAAAAACTATATATAGAGAAATATGTACAACTTGTTACACTTTTTTCATCAATATAATGATGCATGCTCTTCAACTCTTTGCTCAATGGTCTAGTCTTAAATATAACCCGAATAAAAGCAGCCTATACCTCTCTACAAATGTAAGGAATCCGGAGGAGTTCAAAGGAATGATTGATATAAACAATGTGTTAAATACTTTCTACTACTTGGGAGTTCCTATTATTGCTCATAAACTTAAGTTCAACGATTGCCTTCTTATTATTGAAAGAGTGAAAACTAGGATCTAGGCATGGCAAAACAAGTTCCTATCCTATGCAGCCAGGGTAACCCTTATTATTTCAGTCCTCAGTAGCCTTCACCTTGACTGGACTGTGCACATAACTATTCTTAAGAAAGCTATAAAGAAGCTAGACAGAATTATGAAAAACTTTTTATGGAATGGAACTTCTGTCAACTCTAAGCAAGCTAAAATTAAGTGGAGTGATATCACGATCTCAAAAAAAGAAGAGGGGCCTTGGGATTATTCCCATAATAAAAATGTAAAAAATCTTAATGTGTAAGCAGATATAGAGATTGTATACCAATCCTAACGCACTATGGATCTAATGGATCTATGAATATTACTTGAAGACTACCAACTTCTAGCAGTTAAATTGTTCTAGGGTTGTTCTTCCATTTTTAAACAAATGATGGCACAGAGGGAGGTTATCTACCATTGCATTCGGCATAGAATAGGTAATGGAGTTAAGACGTGGCTCTAATTTGACAAGTGACTTGACATAAGCCATCTTTCTCAAGTTCCCGAGCTACAACCACTAAAAAACTAACTACCCTTCAGTTTTAGAGATTCTTCCCTAATTACAAATGGTGAATGGCATGGAGAATTTAGGGGATTTCACACTCTATTGAACTATCTTCCTCAAATAAACGATACTGCCCATGATAATGCTATCTACTGGAAATTGACTCCGAACGGACTATTCTCGACTCAATTTTGCCATCAGCTATTTACTACTCGATCTTTTGTGGAGGTTCCTTGGTTTAAACTCTTGTGGAAACACTCTATCATCCCCAAGGCTTCCTTCATAACATGGCTAGCTATCAAGAATTGGCTTCAAACAAAGAATCAATGGTACAAACATGAATATACCACATGTTTCCTTTGTAACATCGATGTTGACAGGGATGAATTCATAAATTATTTCAAGTGGGGGGCAAAATATTTAAAGTTTTTTTATGGGATCAAAACATAAAATAATAATATTTTTATATGAAATTTTTTTCGAGGCAGTGGGGGCAAGTGTCCCCACCTGCCCCCAAAGTGCATCTGTCCCTAGATGTGGAGGACCATGACCACCTTTTTTTTCAATGCGATTATTCCAAGGCTATATGGACTCAGATATTGCATCTACTACCTGTCAGCACTAGTAGTTTCCACTGGGAACATACATTGAATTGGATTGTTGTAATTCGAAAACTGGGAAAATCAATGCTTCCTTATTCAAAGTGACTGTCACAATCACAATATATACCATTTAGAAAGAAAGGAAGAACCGTAGAGCTGCTGGTAAGAAGGAGGAGAAATATAAGATTGCAGATTAGATAATCGACCTCATTCTAACTCATCTTTATGCAAAAAATGTGCAACATTCACTTTCTATGAACACACAACGAACGTGGCGATTATAGTCTCACCTTAGCTATCGAAATTACATCCATGTCATATATTTTATTAGATTATTTCTCACCATTGTAATTATTAGTAAACTCTCTTCATGAGAGTTGGAGATAAGCTAAGACCTCTTGTAATTTTTTCATATAGTTTTATCTATGGATAATTTGGAAACAACATCTGTACTAGTTAGGGGTAACGCTGCATACTACTACACCTCCTTATCTTAGCGGGATTTATACTGAGTGTTGTTGTTATTGTTGTTGTTGTTGTTAGGGATGTTAATTTCGGCCCAACCCGGCCCGGCCGGACCCGTGGTCAATAGGTTTGACCCGATCAAACCGGCCCATGGGCCAGGCCATGGGCTGGGTGGGCATGGCCCGTGGAACGGTGGGCTCGGCCCTGGCCAGTGCTTCACAGGCTACGAGCCGTCTCGTGGCCCGTGA
>JAOTAY010000005.1:39875851-39890066 GCA_025629805.1 Erythroxylum baracoense
GGCCATAGGCTAGGCCCACCCTAATATTTTTGTAATGGGTTGGCTCATTGACATCCCTAGTTGTTGTTGTTATTGTAGTTGTTGTTGTAGTAGTAGTTTTGTCTATAGATAATAAATCTTTTAAATTTTTAAAAAAAGTAGGATGAAGGTCTCCAGAGAAATGAAGGAAGTGGCAAGTAAGTTGATGTGGGTAGAAGGATGGCGAAAAAGATTAGGCCGACTAGTTTTTTTTAAACTAATTATTTTAATATCAATTAAATTAATTTCTTACGTGAAAATTTTATTTCACAATAATATAATAGTGATATAACATGAAATATCATTAATGACCAACTCTTTTTGTAAAACATAAAAATTTAAACATTTTATTATCACATTTTGAAATTTAGATTGTAATAGAAAAATTTAATAAAGTACATAATTTATTGGTAACGAACTCTTTTTTAATTCTTACTTGACTTTAAAATCTTTTAGATATACCATTATTGTACAATATAGATCACTGTTGTATACAGCATATTACTAAAATCTCCAACCAAGCGTTATGACACAAAACAACTTCCAATATTGTAAATTTTAACAATATCTCACTCTAAATTCTACATTGCAACCATTTATAGTTAATCCACTAGTAAACTACCATTAATCATATGAGACTATCATTTCTCTCAATGAGCTAATGTAATATATAGCATTTAGATGCAAGACATTCACACCACTTTTGTATAATCCAATCTCAATTCCGAATAAAAGCAATAAATGAGTAAGAACACCCAAACTCATCTGGTCATGATACCATGAATTGACTGCTTTATTGCACTTCAAGATTATATAAGAAACATAACTTACATGTCTAGTTGTTTTTTCTTAGGAGGCTATACAACAACAATCATGTTTTACAGATTCTTGGTCACCAATTTACTATAAGCTACAAATAAAGTTTTAGGCATTTGCCAACTCTGAGCACATAAATGTTTGCCTCTAATACATTCCCTTCATTTCCACATACTAGATTGGCCTAGATGTTATCGCTAAATAACAAGGGTCTTCGTTCACCAATCTGATCTGATTTCTTAACTACTAGTATATTTTATATCTCTAATTCATCAAGTATGGTTGAACCTAAATAAAGATGATAAAATCTTTACAATAATTGGATCACTGTTGATTTTTAGCACCTATTTTATTCGACTAGAGCTACTATATGATAAAAAGAATTGTGTAAGGTCACTAGTTGACCTGTATTTTGTTGAATTTTTCTTGTAATATTTCTACTCACTATAAATGAATAAACCATAAGATTGAACTACACTTATGCCTCTCCCTCATCAAAGAGAGTTATTATGTAGGACTTATATAAACAAGCATGTAATCTCAGAGATTTAAAATGGAATGGGTGTTTCTTAAAATTCTTCGTATCTCAAATTGCGCCCTTTATGAAAATCAGAGATGAAAACATGGGTCAAAGATATAGATATGTTGTTATAACATAGATTTTTTCAAAAGAAGACAGATTATAAGGCACAAAATGAGACATAAGCATGTTATATGCATGGAGAAGTCAGCAAGATCTACAACTTAGAGATATAGTCATGTCTCAAGCCATATATTAGCATATAGAGAAGGAGGATCTATAGTCAAAGGAAATGGGCATGTCAGAACTGGTGTCATATTCTAGAGTTAGTAAAATCCATGACCTGGGATGTGACCTTATCCTATGTCATGTTAGCACATTTAGCTTATAAAAACTTAATTTTTGGTGAATTTTAAACTCTAGAAAGATTATAGAATCTACTAGAGTCATAGCTAAATTAGGTTATATTTGGTTAAGGGATATTTTATTAAAATTTATTATTTATGGTTTTCATATATAAATATATTTCATAAGCCTCATTGATGTGACCAACATTATATATTTCAATGATGAAATAGTCGCTCTTGGTTTTTGATAACATAGGCCCACTTAATTGGCTGAACATTGTTAAAAATATCTTATGTTCTTTTTTTCTTTTTTTTGTTATTCTTGTTATCTATTTTCTTAACAAGTGGTATTAATGTGTCGTTAAGCTCATAATGACTTAGCTATAAAGTTTGAATTGGGAAATTGTAATGGATCTAAAAGTTTCAAAACATACTGACAAAGAGTGAAGGATTTATTGATGTAACAAGGCATACTAAAGAAGTTCCAGGAGAACAAGTTAGAAGATATGGATGAGTTTGATTGAGAAGGGTTATAGGTGTGGGTAGCTAAAACTATAACTTTGCATGCAAATGAGATTATGTACCATTTTATAGAGATTGCATCTATTGTGTAAATAAAATAAAAATAAGAGAGTCAATACATGTCAAAGTCTTTCACTATATCTGAAGTAGAAATGACACATGTTGAAGTTATAGGAAGGTATAGATCTAAAAATGCATAGTGATACATTCAACCAAATAGCCAATGACTTGTTAAGACTTGAGGAGACAATTATAGATGATGATAAAGTAAAGATTATGCTTTTTTTCCTTACCTCTTTCCTATGAATAATTGGTGATCATACTCATATTGGATAAGGAGACAATTGGTTTAAAAGATATCATCGTTTCTTATTGGCTTACAACTAACTAAGACCCAACATTGGTGGACATTTTTAAAGTGAAAGGTTGTTCATGAAAGGGAACTAGATTGTGAAAGGAAGCAAAATAAAGATGGCTCATCTAAGAGGAGTACTATATCTAAATCTACGGGGGAAAAAAATACAATTTGGTATTACAAATGTCAGACATATTAAGAGGTACTATGTAAACAAGAAGAGATAAGATGATGAAAGAAAATCTAATTATAATACAAAGTGGGGGCTCATATTGCAAAAATGGAGATATGGTTTATTTTTTTACCATCTAACTTTATGAATCATAGATAGATACAAGATACTCATATCATATAACACTAAAAAATGATTGATTTGTGTCATGCACATCGTAAAACTTTAGGATTATCTAGTTGGTGGATAACAACGCTTGCAAAATTATTAGCAGATGATAGTTTAGGATCAAGATGTTTGATGGTGTTGTCATAATATTATGTGATGTTTGACTTGTACTAGATTTGAGAAAGAACCTAATTTCTTTAGGCTTCTTATATGAAGGATTTTAACTATAAGACGACAAAGATAACATTAAGGTGGTAAAGGGTGTATTAACTGTTATAATTACGGTTGGTGGAAAACATCTACTAATTAATAAGGAGCATAATTGTAGATGGAAAGGTTAATACAATAGTTTCAGATGATAATAACATTATGTTATTGCAGATATGGTTAGGTCATCTCAATAAGTGAGGGATGATAGAAATTCATAGAGGAGCTTACTGAAGGACGTCAAACATTGTAAGTTAGATTCCTATAATTTTTGTGTGCTTGATAAATAGTCTAAGCTGATATTTAAGATGTGTAAGCATAAAATTATAGGAATCCTAGACTAGGTGTATACTAATGTATGTGGTCCTATCAAAAATTGTAAAAGAGGGATCTTTCTAATTATGATATTCACCGATGATTTTTCAAGGAAAATCTGGGTACACATTATGAAGTAAATATATGAGATTTTTGTAAAGTTTAAGGAATGAAAGGTTGAGGTGGATGATCAAACAAGTAAAAAAAATTAAGTACATAAGATCAAACAATAGTATTGAATACATGAGCTCACAATTTTATAAATTAAATTAGGAGCATAGAATTCAAAGACACTATACAGGTCAAAAAAACCAAAATAGAATGGCATTTTGAAGAGGATGAATATATCTATAACTTAAAAGACTAGGTGTTTAAGGGTGAATATAGGGCGACTGAAATTTTCTGGACATAAGCAATGAGTATTATATATTACCTCATTGATAGAACATTATAGACATCACTGAATAAGAGAGTAGTAGAGGAAGTACGTTAGATTTCTTTATATTACAAACCTTTGGTTGTCCTACTTATATACATGTTTTCAATTATTAGAGGTTAAGACTTGATCCAAAGTAAAAAAAAAGTTTATCATTATTGGCTATCATAAAGGTATGAAGAGATACGAGTTTTGGAACATAACATTAAAGTAAGGATGCAATGTATCTGTTAAAACAAATATATAAGGGGAATGTGCCAAGATCGACATAAAATAGTACAAAAAAGGTACAAATGGGACTAGAATATCCTAAAGCATACTTAAAAATAGGCACAACAATTTTAGCCTTGTTTGATTTAGCTCGACCTAAAGTTAATAAGCCAGCCTTGGGTTAAATAGGCTTTAGGCGAGGTTTAGGCTTAGGAACCCAACTCGAAGCCTAACTTGAAAGGCCCAATGACAACTGAATTCCCTCTTTTAAAATAACATTATTTTAGTTTAACTATAAAAAATGTTATTATTTTGTGGCCTAAAATGATGTCATTTTATTTTATAAATTTAAGAAACTAAAGACTAAAATAACGTTATTTTAATTAGTTACACCAAAATAACATCTTTTTAAGAAATAATAGCAATCTTCGACTGCACACCTCGAGTCTAACAGAGTTTTAAGCTTGATTTAGATTATTTAAAGGGAGTAGGGTAATACTAGATTTACAGTGGGCTTGACATAGCCTAATCCATTGTCATCTTTACTTAAAAGAGGTTAGAAATTCTAGTTTGAAAGATAGAACAAGTCAGGAGAAATCATCTAATATGAACCTTAGGTTGGAAACCATTTAAAACCTAAATTACCAAAAATTAATTATCTGGGGTTGTCTTTAAAATCAAGTAAGGAAAACTCGACTCTAATAAAAATTAACTGATTAGAACTACATTTATAATGATTTTGATCATCACAAGTTACCTTGATAAGATCATATTATGTTGTTTTTAAAGAAGAAAAAAGAAATTCTACAAAACTGAAGAAAGCTCTTAAATTATTTTCTTCTTATAATTATCAAGAAATTATATAATTAAGATTGATTTTGATAGGCATAAACCCCTAAAATCTAAGTAAAAGGACATTCCCTCTTTATCCTTTATCATAATCTGATTAAGAACAATTAAAAATTTTTTAAAAAGTCAAATACTTATCCAAACAAAAATCTCAAATCATAAAACTAAATGACTAATAAGTAACTAAAACTCATAAATGTTAAACTTATGCTAACTTATTCAAATAAAAAAACAAATTAAATTCTGTTAACTTAAATAAACATAAATAGCTCTAAATACATATTAATTACATAAATTAGACTCTATTTACCTTAAAACGTGTGGACCAGGATGTTAGACATTCTCTGAGCCTTGCTCTTCATGTATTAAACATATTTCATTTTTAACAATATTTACAAAAGTGATCAATCTTGAAAATGCATATGATTTATATTGAACAGCCTCCTTTTTTATATCTCTATGACTAATCCCTATAAAGCTACCTATTATGCATTTGGTCTTTACCTTAGTCACTAGATCTCTAATTTGTTGCAAGAGATCATAAGAATGATTAAAAATAGGTGGTGCTACTATAATATATTCTCCATTATTCCCTATTTTGTCTTTAAATCACCTATGTCGTATAAAGATAAATCAACAACATTAAAAGTAGCACTCTTATTACCATAGTTACTTGGTAAATATAGTTTATACGTGTTTTCATTGATATTCTCCAATACTTAAAAAGTTTTATCTCCTATAGATGATAACTTATACTTCTTTTATACAGGAAACCTCACCTTACAAATATAAACCAAAACTCAATCTTCAAGTTCAAAAACAACCTTTATACTTCACTTATTGTCTTACCTTACGTATTACTCATTCTTTTTCTTCATATTACCATGAACCTTAAGATACAAATCCCTAACAAATTTTGCATTATGCTTACCATCTAAATTAGTATGTTCATTAGTAAACAAATATAAGATATCCAAAGAAGTTAAAGGATTGAAGTTATACAAAACTTCAAAAGGAGAATAAGAGGTAGTAGAATGAACAAACCTATTGTATATAAACTGAATATGCAAAAAAAAAATCCTTTTGTTTCAAATTTTTTTGAATGATAACACGTAATAAAGTATTTAATATTATATTAAGAGGTAGTAGATGAACAAACCTATCGTATATAAATTGAACATGCAAAAAAATAATTTCCTTTTGTTTTAAAGTCTTTTGAATGATAACACGTAATAAAGTATTCAATATTATATTAACTACTTCAGTTTTTCCATTAGTTTGAGGAGGGTTTACAATAATAAAAAAAATTAGGTTCTAATTTATTCCACAAAGTATGTCAAAAATTACTTAAAAACTTAAGATCTCTATCACTTACTATTGTTTTAAGCAATTTATGCAAACGTATTATTTCCTTATAGAACAAATCGATAATATATGTTGTATCATTAGTTTTATAACATGCATAAATGCGTCATCTTGCTAATCAACAACAACAAATATGTTACTCTTACCACTTTGAGACCTAGGTAAACGTAATACAAAATCTTAGATATATTAATCTAAGGTTATTAGGTATAGGTAAGGGTGTATACTAACTATGTGATATTACTATAAATTTTTCTTACTTATATGTTATACACTCATCATAAACAAATTGCACATCGTGTTCCATGTTAGATATAATATATTTGAAGACTTTTGCACAACAAAATGTCTTATTAGGCCACCTTCATGGTAGGCATACATAATTGATCTTTATTAAACAATCATCATACATATAATACCCACCATATGCGCATTTAGGATATGCACTCCACAATTGGTTGAAATCAGCATCTTTGATATATAGATTCTTAATAAACTAAAAGATTAGTATTTTAGTTTGCAATTAAGTAAGAAATGTGTACCTTTTAAAAATGAATCAACTACAATGGTTTCTTTAGTTCATGTACTTTATCATATACCAAAAAATTGCCAATAATCTCTAACCATTGGACATGTCTCTTATTTAACTTACCTTAGGATTTAAAAAGCTTCAAGTTCGTATAATACTAATGGACTATGAATGCCTTCGATTATAAACAATGCTACTATATTTGTAGAATTCCTACCAATGCATATAGTTCCTTATCAGAAGTATGATAGTTTAATGATGTCTTATTAAACTTTTTACTAAAAAAAAGCTATTAGTTTCAAATCCTGCATTAAAATAACCCATATATCAATTCTAGATGCATCATGTTCAACATTAGAAGCTTTGTTAAAATTAGGAAACATAACTTAGGTGAATCAGTTAACTTTTTTTTTAAAGTTTCAAAACCTATTTTTTAAAGTTTTAAAATTGTCATATACATATCATCCCACTTAGTCACAACATTCTTTTTAACAACTTCATCTAAAGGTGTTGTTATAGAACTAAATTCTTTCACAAACTTTTTATAAAAACTTACTAATCCATGAAAACTCCTTATCTTATTTTCTTAGGTGTAGGTCAGTCCATAATTACCTTAAACTTATCTTCATCTATATTTATTCCATGTGAACTAAAAAAAAGATTTCATGCAAAATAAATACTTTCTAAGATTAACATACAAATTATGCTTCTTTAAAATAAGAAAAATAGCATTAAACATGATCATCCAGATTTTTGTTATACACTAAAATATCATCAAAGTATAATACAATAAATTTTATAATAAAATAACATAAAATATGATTCACTAATCTCATAAAGGTCCTAAGTGTATTAGTTAAACAAAATGACAGTACTAACAATTTATAAAGTTTACACTTTGTCTTGAAGGTAAATTTTCATTCAAAACTCTCTTTTATGCAAATTTGACCATATTCTTTCTTTAAAATATACACGAATATGATAATATCCATTTTAAATCAATTTTAGAACATATGCATTATCCATGCAATTCATTAATCATATCATTAAACCTAGGTTGTGGTGTTTATGCTTTGTAATGATTTTCTTGATGACTCAGGAATTAATACATATATGAAATATTCCATCTTTCTTTGGTAACAAAATCATAAGAACTAAACATAGACGACAACTCTCCCTCACTAATCCATTTTGCATTAACTTATCCACTTGCCTTTAAATCTCCATTGTCTCCTTAAGATTGGTTTTATAGATTTGTCTATTAAGGATTGATGAATTGACAATTAGTATTCTACACCTCTTAAAGAAGGTAATCCATATTATATTTCCTTCGAAAATATATCTATAAATTCCTATAACAAAAAACCACACTAGGCAAAGAAATATTAAGACAGTTGAAAAATAAATATTGTACAAAAGTATATGTATGTATTGCCTTACTAACATAACACTCTTAATTTTACCATATATAGCAAAAACACTACTCTTTTAGTTTTCTCTTTATTTTGTCCTCTATATATTGAAATTTTTCCTATTGACACCACCATAAAATTTTCACTTTTCTGCACACATTCAACTCGTTATCAATCTTTTCTTTTTCTTAAATGTTCACTTATTTTTCTTTCATCTTACACTTTTTAGTTATTCTAATATTATCCTTATACGCTTCCTATGATTCTAAAGGTATGAATACAATATTTTGGTTGTTCATTATAACATAGTGTCTATTCATATACCTATTATGAATAATCTTTTTACTAAATTGCCATAGATACTTTAAAAGTATAGGATCAATGTGCATTGGTACAACATTATAAGGAACCTCATCTTTGTAATTGCCAATAGAGGATGCTACTAATACCTACTTTGTCACATTAACTGCTCCATATTAATCTAGTCCTTGTAACTTATATAGTTTAGGATGCTATAATGTAGCCAAGTTTTGCCTTTTAATAAAGTACTAGCAACATTAGTACAACTAATACTATCAATAATATTACTACGTACTTTGTTATCCACATGGTAGTTAGTGTGAAAGATGTGCTCATGTTAGACCTCACCAGCATTTTTCACAAGATGTATATTAAGAGCACGACTAGTAATGGGTATATCTCTATGTATGGATATAATCCTCCAATGGTGGCACCTCATCATCACTCAAATTCTTTGCATTTACATCTTTTGTAGGTTTTGAGGTAATTTTTTTATCGTTCCAATTTTAACTATATGAAGAGTTAGAAGTTGAACCATATTTAGAAGCACCCTAAGATTGCAATTCCGTTTCCACTTTGATAGCTTTATACTTCAAATTTTCCATCTCCATATAAAGTTACAATTCCACCACATCAACTATCTCTTTAATCAAACCACCAATAACTCTAGCCCTAATCACCTCATGATCCTCCTCTACATTGGCCTTCATCATAGTTATCTTCATCTCCCTATATTAGTCTTTTATACTCATAGAACCTTAAGTTAGCCTTGTAACTTTCTATACAAGTCCATATAATAATATCTAGGTATAGACCTCTTCACATCACTAATTTCAACTCTTTCAATGATAAAATAGGTCTTTCAACATTCCCGCATCTATCGATCATAAACTGATCCAACTAGATGCTAGCATAATTTGTAAACTAAACTGTTGCTAGTTTAACATTCTTTTCCTTAAGAGTAATTATGAAAATCAAACACATGGTCTGCCTTCCTATCTCCCTCTAAGTATAGTTCATGATTATTCTTTCCAAAAAAGATAAGGATTTCATCTTAGTACTACCAAACTTTTATCTACTTTTGAAACAATCGTTTTACATTTTCTAGAAATAATCTCATCATAATTGGAACCCTCCTATTCCTCCTCCTCAAACACGTGTTTTCCTAGAGGGTTTAGGTTTGGATAGGAATTCTAAACTATCTAACCTCATGTTTAGAACCTTGAATTAGGCTTAGATAGCCTTCAAAAACAATTTAAAATCAATTTCTATATTAACTACCAATACTTATGTTTAAACCTATGAAAAAAATATTAGTACAAACAAATTGGTTTTCCTTATATACTTCCTTACGTGTTCACGCACAAGATTAGGTTACCCAATTACTTATGTTTTATTCAATTATAGCTTTTTTCAATGATGTTCTCACCATTCTTACCTTTTACTACTTAACTTCACCTTACAAGCCCTTTAAGAAGGACTCTATTAATGGTCATACCAAAATAATAAGCAATAATGGATTTTATAACTTTGGTTAATGAAAAATAATAAAAAAGAACAAAGGAAGCAAAATCAACAAGAGGATAACAAAGATAAAATGAAACTATGGATCCTTTTAAAATAGGAAAAAGATTAGTACACTTTATAGCATACTAAAACACTTTATAAACATATTATGTAATATATGATATTTACATTTTGATTTGCACTTGTAATTCTAAATTATTATTTTTGTTAGTTATATATATATGATGTAGACTAACTAAAAAACATAAAAGAAAAGTGAATGATAACAACTTTGACTGAAGAAGAATGAACAAAGTTAATTATGAATTAAAAGAATCATCATAGAAAAAATTAGGTATGATTGATGACGAATGACACAATCAAAAATAAGAAAAAAAGAAAAAAAATATTTAAAGGATAGATAACACTTGGTTTTAAGAGCCAAAGATCTTATGCTAAATAGTACGAATCTTAGGCTAAAAACCACCTAAAACTTGAATTATAAGGTTTAAAACCTTAGGACCATTTTCAAATCAAGCAAGGATAACTCAACCCTAATTAAACCAACTAATGAAAACCAAAGTTATAATGATTATGTTCACCACAAATTGCTTTGATAATACCAGAATAAATTTTTGTTAAAGAACAAAGATGAAATTATCACAAAAGTGAAGAAAGCTCTTAAATTGTTTTCTTATTATATTGATCAATAAATTACATTAATAAAATAACCTTTAACAAGCATATAATTCTCAAATCTAGAGTCCAATAAGGAAAAGGACATTTCCAATTTATTCCTCATTATAATTTGATTAGGAACAACTAAAAATTAAATCCTTATCCAAACAAAAATTTGAAATCCTAAAACTAAATAAATAATATATAATGTTCCTTTAAGTAACTAAAGTTTATGAACATTAGACCTAACTATAATAAAACATGTTGACTTGTTTAAATAAAAATGTAAGGCCCATTAACTTAAATGAAATCAACATCCATACATACATCTTAATTATACGAATTAGGCTCCATTTAACTCAGAACATGTGAACTGATTTGTTAGACATCTCTAAGCCTAGTTCTTCATGTATTAAGCATATTCGATCATCAACAACATGTAGAAAAGTGATTAATCTTGGCAATATATCTAATTTACCTTAAGCAACCATTTTTTTTACATCTCCATAATTAATCTTTATAAAACTACCTTTGTACATTTGGTCTTTGCCTTAGTCATTGGACCTCCAATTCTTTGCAAAGGATTACAAAAGTTGAAAATAAGTGCAGGTGCAAACTGACCATCATCATCATCTATATAGTATAACCATTGACAGAGTAAGAAGTGCCTTTAGGCCAGTAAATAGATATAGGTGGGAAGACTCAATATCCTTTATGTTTATCATAAGCAATGGAGATCCAACTAACTTTTAAGGTGCTATAAATAATAAGGAGAAATTATAATGATTGGAGCTATGATGGAGGAGGTGGATTCTTTGAATAAGAATTGAACATAGGAGCCAGTGTATTTCCCTAAAGAGAAGAAGTCTATACAAGAGGAAGCCAATAGTAGTGGGAAAAAAAAGAAAATTTTTTATGATTTGACTAGTTCCTAAAGGATACATATAGTATAATGGTATTAATTATGATGAAATATTTTCTTAATGACTAGTCATACTTCTATTATGATTTTGGTGTCATTCGTAGCAAATTTGGATATGCACTTATAGCTAATAAATGTGAAAATAAAATTTCTCTTTGTTTACTTGGAGGAATAAAATTTACATGAAGCACTTTGAGGGTTTAATCAACTTCAGTGGGGTTTCCCTCGAATCCAAAAAAAAGTTTAATCAACTTAAAAAACAGCATATGGTGTGTAAATTAAAGAAATCACATTAGAACTTAAGGCTTAATTCTTATATGATCTAAATTGGCAATAAGCGATGTACATATGATTATTGTGTACATATTAAGAGCCTTGATAATGGATCATTTATTTTTTTACTACTATATGTGAATGATATGTTGATTACTACAAAAAAAATATGCATAATGTGAATAAACTAAGGACCTTGTTAGGAAACAAATTTGAGATCAAGCCATAATATTGTGTTTAACAATCACCAAAGTGATCCTCTAATTGGATATATGGATTCAAATTATGTAGGAGGTATGTATTTACTCTTGTAGGAAGGCAAATTTATTAAAAATTAATATTGCAATCTATGGTTGTATTATCTATATTTAAAGTTGAATATATAGAAGTGGTTAATACTTCTAAGGAGGCATTATGACTTACAAGGCTAGTAAAGGAGGTAGGCATTGATTAAGGAAAAGATCGAGTACTCTTTGATAATTAGAGTGCCATTTATCTGACAAAGCATCAATGGTCCATCTTGAAAATTTTAGGTGACAGCACGAGCTAAAGATATGGATGTGTTTGTGTGACGCAGCTGTTTATAAAAGAAAACATGATTTAGGACACAATCATGTCACATATTGTGTGATATGTAAGAAGAAGCTAGTAAGATTCATAGGTTGGAGATATGATCATGTGTCCAGTTACGTATTAGCATGCAAAAAAGTAAGAAGATCCATGGTCAAAAGACACATTTGTTCTAGAGATTGTGTCATATTCTAAGGTTATATAATAAGATTCATGATTATGTCTCATGTCAAGTTAGCATAATCAATCTTATATGGACATAAAATTTTTTTGGTGAACTTTGAATTTTGGAAGAATTTTAAGACCCATTAATGTCATCGTAAAATTAAGTTAGGTGTGCTAAAGATGTTATTTAAGTTAAATTTTACTATTTTGAATTTTCATATATAAATATATATTATAAACTTAATTATTGTAACCATCATCCTATTCTTCAATAGTGAAACAATCACTATTAATTTTCGAGAATATAAACACACATAATTAGTTGAGTCTATTTTTTTTATACATAGGATTGAAAATAAAACCTAACCAAATTAGTTACAAAACATGCCCTGTGATACATAATTCCTTGCTTATCCAGAATAAAAATTTCTTATATTTTTATTTTCTTTCTTTAATTATTCTCTATTCTTGAACCAAAAACATTAAGTTACCTTGTCAGTATGATTAGACAAGTAGCTCGTTTGGTCTTATACGACATCTAAAATAACATCTCTTAATTCTATATCGTCTTATATATCAACTAAAATAACATCTCTTAAATTTGTATCTATTCATGGTTTCTTCTTAATTACTTCAAAAATATTGAAAGTGCTAACTTGTCTAGCACAAACGCACTCGAGCAGGGTGCTAAAAATCTATAAAAATAAACAATCTTCACTAATGACAAAACCCTTGCTATATAAAAAAGAAAAAATTTCCATTTTTATGGGTGACTCATCCGGTTCACCGGGGCTTTGCTCTAACTATGTCTGAATCCGACCTACGTCGCACACTTGACTTTGATAGATGAGTCTCCTAAAGGAGATAGCTGCATTCACAAGCCTCGAACTCCAGACCTTGCTTAAGCAGAGCCGAGCTGCTTATCACGACGATCTTTTGGAAATAACTGTGATCTTTCTCCAAGCTAAGATCTGAAATTAGATCTTAAGTAGCCATCTCCTGGATAATAAAAGGAAGCAAACAAATTTTTTAATGATGTCCCGTCCATTATATTGTCTCATGAAGTATCAACTCAGCACCAAACCGTATAGGCAAAACGAAGTTGGATAATCTTATGTAGAAGCCTTCATAGTCCAATTGTGCAGCCAGACCCTCCTGGGACCAAACTTGATAAAATATTATTGTATGCAGCCACAATTTTCTTCTCTTCTCTAAAGGATATCAATCTGTTTTGCGTACTCCGTTACGTTGGCAGTTATACATAAAAGTGAATATCGCAATTTGCTGTTAAACAAGAGGGCCTCGAGATTGGTATTGTAATCTACCTAAGCATTTACGTTGCGTTTGGTTACTGTCTTCAATATGTAGAGACGGAACGAGACGAAAATTTGGAGACAGAATAAAACAAAAATTGGAGACAGTGAGGTGTTTGGTTGTGATAGACAAAACAGAAAAAACTGTCTCCGTTTCGAGGACAGAAATATGTTTGGTTGCAGTGGACAGAACATAAAAACAGTGTCAATGACGAAAATACCCCTACAATATAATATGATTGGAAAT
>JAOTAY010000005.1:39890166-39911188 GCA_025629805.1 Erythroxylum baracoense
ACATTTCACCTATGTCTTTTGGTTCTGTCTCCGTCTCTGCATTTCCGTACCACAGTCATGAAAGTCACAAAAAATTATTGTCCCTATCTCTGAAGTCGGGACAAAATTAGGTAGAGACAGCAAGCAAACAGGTTAGGGGACAGGACTTTTATGTCTCTATCATCTGTTCCCACTCATAAAGACAACAACCAAATACTGTGTTACTTTACCTTGAAAAAAATCTTGGATATTAATTTAGGGATTCTCTTAAATGGTAGTCAAGTGACTATGAAGCCTTGAGTCGAAACGTTACGCCACAAGTCCATAGTGTAACATTCTACAGCGGTCCAGTGAAATAATCCGAAGCTTGATAAGAGCCCAGTCAGAACACCTCCTAAGGCTAAGGCCCGTATATCTCATTCTAGTTCTATTCTTAAAATTACAAATCAATACAATCTAAAATGTCAATTTATTGGAAAAAGCCGTCTTAAGCAACAGTCGAGTTCGAGGCCCTAAAGACAAAAATCCAGAAGAGCCGTTTTTAGTTCTTATTAGTTCCTTTCGCAACCCCAAACGACAACTCGTGGGATTTGACCTTGAAATTTCTCTTTCGCTTTTTAGTTTCCGTGGGAGAATCGGAATTCCAACGTGCGCTAAGTTACTCTCCTTTGCGCACACTGGAACATCACCTACTCCCCAAAAGCACGTGCAAGCATAACAACCCCAACGCCGAATCATGCTCGCACGCGCTGTCCAAACCAAAGTTACCAAACCCGTGCTGTAACAAAATCTCTCCAACGCGCCAGCTCCTAGTTGTGGGCTACATATTTGAAATCCACTGGAGGATCCCTCCATCAACCCTGACGGACCGGCAAGCACTTACCCCTCCATTTCTCTGACGTATGCCGGGTGGCAGAGATCTAGAAGGAGTTTGAATTTGAGAAAAGTCGCGTATACTAGCAAACCATATTTACATATTTAATAATTTAATAACCAAAATAAATGCAATAAAAACAAAAAACAAAAGAAAGCTCAAAAAGGCATATTCTACGGCCCATCCTTCTTTAAAACAAAAAACATACGCAAACATTCTGTCGACGATTCACGCTAAAAACTCTCATCAGAACACTTCTCTCTAGCGTCGCGCTTTTGGCTTTCTGATTTAGTAGTTAATAATCGACGAAGATGCACTCGAATCACTTGCTTCTCGAGGAACCTATAAGGATGGCTTCAATTCTCGAGCCATCTAAGGCTGTGAGTATCTCTTTGTTCTCTTTTTCTATTAGTTTTTACGCTTGTTGTTTTGATTTCCTGATGTGAAAATTGTGATGTGTTCTTTTTGTTGATTTTCAGAGCTTTTTCCCTGCAATGACGAAGATTGTGGGCACTCTAGGGCCTAGGTCCCGATCTGTGGAGATTATTTCTGGATGCCTCAAGGCTGGAATGTCTGGTAATTCTTCGATTTTTCTGGTTACTTCTTTCTTTTATTATATAGATGCTTTGGGTTGTGGAGGGATCTGATGGATTTGAAAGTTGTCGATTGTATGGAACAGTGGCGCGGTTTGATTTTTCATGGGGCGACGCGGAGTATCACCAGGAGACTTTAGAGAATCTCAAGAAGGCTGTCAAGAGCACTAAGAAGCTCTGCGCTGTATGTTTATCTGGGTTTTTCCTCTTTCTGCGTCAAATTTTTTTAAATTTCTTGTGATATTTTGCTGGGATTTGAAACTGATGTCGTTGGTCTTGTATTAACATTTTAGATTTGGTGAACGAGTGTTAGTTTGAGCGGGTTATTTATTTGTTTGCTTATTCGTTCAGGTTATGCTCGACACAGTAGGCCCTGAGTTGCAGGTTATTAACAAGAGTGAGAAGTCTATATCTCTTCAAGCCGATGCCACTGTGGTTCTAACCCCTGACCAAGGACAAGAATCCTCTTCTGAACTATTGCCTATCAATTTTGATGGACTATCTAAGGTTTGAAAATGTGGCTGCATTTGAGCTTTAAAATTTTTTTCCACACACAACTATTAGACTAACGTTAGGTTTGTTTCTCCTAATATTTAGGAGTCATGGCATTATTATGGTAATGAAATCGTGAAGTTTAATCCTTTCTAAGTAGTTTAGTTTGTGATACTTCAAGTTTGAGAAAATTTTGTTTTACAAGGCTTTCCCAAGCATTCGAGTGCTTGTTGCCAGATGTTGTTTTGGTTTTAGTCTTAATTTTTTATATTATCAAGTAAATGGCATTTTAAATGTGTGGCGTGTACATTTAAATGGATGCCTTAAAGTGAATTCTTGTAATGCCCAGAATTCTAGCAATCTTATTGTTGTTATATCTTGGGTTTTTCTCATATGTGAAGGGTTGATGAGGTTTTCTTTTATGGAAAAAGCTGAACCATCCATTTTGATATTGGCAGGCAGTGAAGCCAGGAGATACCATTTTTGTTGGTCAATACCTGTTTACAGGAAGTGAAACTACTTCTGTATGGCTGGAGGTAGGAACAAATCAGGGGAAACTTTATGAAACCAGTTGAATATTTAAGCATTGAATTGTTACATTTTTCCTATTTGATAAGTGATTTGGAAATGCTTATGAATAAGTTGCAATTTCTCTATTTGATTTATTTTTAATATATGCATTTAGCATTGTTCTGTTATGTTTTCTCTTGGGTTATAGGGGGCTTAATTGGACTTGTAGATTGTTTCATCTTTTTTCTTTTAATCTATTTTTGGCAAGCTGACGAAAGTTGATGACAATTTGAATATTGAAGAAGTTGAGTTCATGTTGATTTGTTGGCTTGATAAACAAGAAGACGTGAATAAACTCAATTGCACGTGTAACTTTCTATAATTTAAAGGCATGTAGGTGGATCTCCTATTTGTGTGTGCATGAGAGAGAGAGAGAGAGAGAGAGAGGTTTTGAGAAAAAATTGCATTCGTCGGCATTATGGGGAACCAAATTACATTCATTGATGAAATTAATGTTATGCTGGAGTGGTCAGGTTTCAGAGGTGAAAGGCAATGATGTGGTTTGTGTTATAAAGAACACTGCAACTCTGGCAGGGTCATTGTTCACTTTGCATGCCTCTCAAATTCGTATTGAACTGCCTACCCTTTCTGATAAAGATAAGGAGGTTAGTCCCCTCATCTTCGCTTCAGTCTATAATATCATGTGATGGTTACTTTTAACTTTTATTGTTCTTTGATTTACTATATAAGTTAATCTGTTAAGTGTGATGGTTACTTTTAACTTTTATTGTTCTTTGATTTACTATATAAGTTAATCTGTTAAGTGATTATTATAAGTAATGCAGGTTATAAGTTCATGGGGAGTGCAGAACAAAATTGACTTCCTCTCATTGTCTTACACACGACATGCAGAAGATGTTCGCCAAGTAAGATCTTGTGTTTCAATGTTCTTTCACTGCACCATGACTCATACTATTGGTGATAGTTTCTGCATTCTTGAATTCAGTTGTTTGTTAATTGGTACTGTGATGTAGGCCCGTGATTTCCTCTCGAAACTGGGTGACCTTTATCAGACTCAAATCTTTGCCAAGATCGAAAATGTAGAGGTAAATTCCATACATGTATATCTTAAGGGCTTTGATGTCTTAAACTGGATTTTGACTGAATATGTGACCATTACTTCCAGGGACTAACCCACTTTGATGAGATTTTACAAGAAGCTGATGGTATTATCCTTTCACGTGGAAATTTGGGTATTGATCTTCCTCCTGAAAAGGTAGGTGTCCAAATTTAGAAATTAGTAAATTCTTTTTGGGAAGTTCTTATCTATTATGCATTTGCATTTTCACATCCTTAATTCTGCTGATGTATCTGTACAGGACTTAGTATGTCATTTGTTAATACCTTCGTAGTTGACTTTAAATCATTCCAATTCTCTGTGTCAAACTTTTGTAGCCCCACGGTGAACATTACTTCTGCTAGTATATAAACAACAATAATTGTTTCACTAAGGCCACTTTTTGACTGATCCCTTTTGTAGGAAGAGTTATTTGACTTTTTGGAACTTGGTACCAAAGAAGTTGGAGAATGCTTTTAAATAATTCCTTTGTATGTACAGGTGTTCTTATTTCAGAAAGCTGCACTTTACAAGTGTAACATGGCTGGCAAGCCTGCAGTATGCACTCGTGTGGTAGACAGCATGACTGACAACCTGAGACCAACACGAGCAGAGGCAACTGATGTTGCAAATGCTGTTCTTGATGGTGTGCTATTACTCTGGACTGCAAATTTCTTTATGTTTCTGGTTATTTCCAACTTTTATTTGCAATTTTCTTGTCTCTGTGTGCCATAAGGGCTTGCTGAGACAGGCAAACAGATCTTTTGCTTTGGCCTTTTTTGTATCAATGGGCAATGCTTCCATCAGTTTTGTCAATTCTCATCCAATTGTTTATAGGATGTATATCTTGTAACTGACTTTTCTGTGATTCTCTATCCATGCAGGAAGTGATGCAATTCTTCTTGGTGCTGAGACTCTTCGCGGACTATACCCTGTTGAAACCATTTCGACTGTTGGTAAAATTTGTGCTGAGGTACCAAGATCCTTTGCAATACTCATTGATTTAGATAACCAGTTTCATAAAAGTTTGGACTTCAAGAGTTGAAAGAATTGGAACACATATCTTTTAACAAATTGAACTCCAAACGTTGGTGCCTGCTATTTTATATGGTTGGTTCCATGTAGAAAATATCATTTGTTATTGGGTTACCATTGCTTCCCTAATTAGTACTTGAGAAAATTTAAATTTACTATGATTTTGCTCCATATTTTTCCTAGTCAATCAAAATAGTTGACAAGGTTGGTGTTTCTTTAAAAAGGAAAGGGAAATGCTAGACGATTGAAGGTAGAAAGGATAGTTTACTAGTGTTCTGAGCTTATTCTTGTGTCTTGAAAGATTCATTTTATCCTGACATGTAGGCGGAGAAGGTTTTCAACCAAGATCTATATTTCAAGAAAACTGTCAAATATGTTGGAGAGCCAATGACCCATTTGGAATCAATTGCTTCTTCAGCGGTATTGTTGTTTGTTTGAATAATTACGATTGCTCTGCCAGATTAGTTTAATATGCTAGTTTGGGTTTAGTAAATTCCATTGTTCAAGTTTGGCCTGTTCATGAGCACTATTTAACTATTTTCTAGGTTAGAGCAGCCATTAAGGTTAAGGCATCTGTCATTATATGCTTCACTTCTTCTGGGAGGGCTGCAAGGTATATCTCTCTGCTTATTCTTTTCCTATCTTTTTTTTTTCCCTTTTGAGTGTTCAAACAAGTCCAGAATTTGATTTGTATACTCAATTCCTTTTTTCATAGAGTTCATATTGCCTTTGTAAATGCACTAATTATTGTAAAATTTTACTGCTAAAATATGCAGATTGATTGCCAAGTATAGGCCAACCATGCCTGTTTTGTCAGTTGTTATCCCACGCCTTAAGACAAATCAACTAAAATGGAGCTTTACTGGGGCTTTTGAGGTATTTTTAAATTTACTATGCTTCACTTATTTCACTAAGAATTCATTCTCTTGCTACTTTTGTTATTGCAAATGATTTGCTTTTGTTGTTGAGGGGACTAATATTCTCAGATATCTTGCTGAAATTTGAACGGTCATTTTCTGAAATATTCCTGGGATTGGTAGTACTTTACTATCCATATAATAGGATATAACTGTCCATCTTAACAAATTTCCTGTGATTATCCACCGTGGTCATTCATAATTTTAGTTAATTGTTTCATGAAGTCTAAAACAAGCTCTCTTTTCCTGTGATATGTAATGCCCTTTGCATTGCATTATAGGGGAGCAAGGAAAATTCATTCAATGATTGAATGTAGTGGTCAATTGGAGTAACGTTGCAGATTCTTGTTTGATATTATATTTGGTCTTGGTTAGGTCTATGTCTATATTTTGTCAACCAATTTCTTATGTGATTGAATTAGGCATATTCTTGGTTAAGCTTGCCCCTTCATGTAAACCCTCTTGGTAGTGAAACTGATAGCACTTTGTTTTATTCATATTCCAATCCAGGCTAGGCAATCTCTTATTGTCAGAGGTCTCTTTCCTATGCTTGCTGATCCGCGGCATCCAGTAAGCTCCTACTTTTTTCTGCACAACTTTGACAATATGCTTTTGTTTTCTGATGATATTGATGAATTGGGCTAGATTAAATATTACTCTTGTAAGTTAATTGCTATTTGATTTTTGATTGAAGAAGCTGCGGCATGGCTTTTAGGTATCAGTCAGTGCAAAGAAACAGCATGTCTCATTGCTACAGAATAGGTCTAGGCCAAAGTAGAATATTTTTGAAACAGATGAAGCTTTGGAACCACTTAGCTAGTGATACTGTTGTCCATGGAACAGACTGTTTCTTAGAATATGGATTATGATCTCAAATGGTGTTCTAACAGGTTTTTACTGAATTCATTCCCCATATTTAAAATAATTTATTTGTTATCTTTGATTTTGCCAGGCGGAATCAACAAATGCAACCAATGAGTCTGTTTTGAAGGTTGCTCTTGATCATGGAAAGGCCTCTGGAGTGGTCAAGCCACATGACCGTGTAGTAGTTTGCCAGAAAGTCGGGGATGCATCAGTCGTCAAGATTATAGAGCTTGAAGACTAGAAATTTTTACGAGATAATCCTAAAAATTTTTGGAAAAGTTATATATCTCCTAGCTTGTGAAGACTTTCGCGCGTGATTTAAAACGCGTCAGAAAATGTACACTGTTTAATTTTGTTCAGAATGCCATATTCTGTCATGGTAGGTATGGCCATGATCCCATTTTCAGTTTGGAGATTGGAAGGCAATTTTCAGGTTCAACGTGGTCGTTTTGTTATCTATTAATAGTCCACGCCGTTTTGACTTGATTATCTATTAATATTCGACACGGTTTTGACTTGATCATGGAAGAATACTAATCTTCTGTACCCTTATATCTAGAAGCCAAGGGCATTTTAATAAATTTTGAGTTCTTATGTATTTGGTCGAGAGAATCTTGCATGTTTTACTCGGCTATTATTTAATGAACAGGGCAAGCGTCGACCATCTTTTTCAATTTTTTGATGGATCGACTTCAGAATTCTTGATGATAATGTATGTTAAGATGCTATATTGATTCGTTCTTATTCTGTTTTAATGCTTAACGAGAGCGGAGGAATGCTCTGTTGGCCTTTCATGAGTTTTATAAGGGAAACAGGAGCGTATGAATATGGAGCGTGTCTTGTAACTTTTGAAGCCTTGGAGCAGTCCTTAGAAGAGTCATTTAAGTAATTAGTAGATCACGAGATGCTATGATTAATTAATTTATCAGGCAGTTTTTGAAGGATTTCCAATTAACCAATACATACACAGTTATGAAGGTATGAATTAATAAGCATCGCCTTCTTACATGCAGTTAAAGTATATGTGCATCTGCACTCGGAAACACTAGTAGAACAAAATTCAAGGGAACAAAAAAGAAATACAATCCATTTCATCCAGTGATCGAAGATGGGTCGCTCCTTTTGTTTGAAGACATTTGTTGTTGATGACTATGATGATGAAGCAACTCCAGCTCCTTCCCCTTTGCTCTTCCAGTTTGCAAACCAGCCTCCGGCGACACGGATGGCTTTGGCGAGCTCTTGTCGGCTTATTTTTCCGTCGTGGTCGACGTCATATGTTTTCAACAACCATTGTTTGAACTGTTCTGTAGTCATTTCATGTTTGCCAGTCGTACCTTCCTTTGGAGCGTTTTTCACCGGCATCTTGCCAAGTTGATTTAGCTAAGAAATGGGTGTACACAATCTGTATTGCCTTGAACTCATGTTCGGGCTTCTGAATTATATATACTACTCCGACAATGCGCGATAAATATCGAAGGAATCTTGCAATACATGTTCTACTTTTGAAGAGCCTAACAAAGGAAAGAATCTTTACTGTTTCTTCCCCAAGCTTTTAGTAGATTAACAAGATAAGCAGAAAACTCTTTCAACACTGAAAAGATACAGGATTTATCCAAATTATTATTACAAATTCTCCAAAATTTCAGATTACCATAAAGCTTGAAAAGTGATTTGTGAAAAATCTACCTTTCATTCTAATACATATTCCATTCAGATAGGTCTTAAGATTTTATTCTTCAGAACATTGGCAGTCATTAAGGAAGATAGGTAGGTACGATAAAACTAGGAATTGACAAGAAAAGGCGTATACTTAAGGTTTAGTAATTTTGACACCGAAGTTCTTTTCAATAAACTCCGCAAGCTTGCCGATTTCCTCCTCATCGATAAAGCCATTGCCATTGGAGTCTACAGATTTCATCGCACGCTTGGCTTTCCACCATGGAAACCGTACGCCCGCTGTCCGGAATGCGTCTGTCAATTCCTTTTGGTTTATTCTGCCATCGCTGTCGTCATCAAATGCTTTTAACCAGCTCTCGAACTGCTTCATGGTCATTTTTACAGGGCCCGGGCTAATTGAAGATGGGGATATCTTTGTCATTTAGCAGTTCAAACCTTCTTGTATCACTCCCAAGTCTCAAATACAAGTCCCTCAATTGGGTTTTCAAATTTATACAGGCCCGTCATCAGTTTCTACAAGCTAGCCAGAATCATAATATGAACAAGATCACTTTGTTATCTTGCCAGTTGCATGACTTCTGTCAGAATAAGAATCTTACTACTGAAGTGACACTAGTTAAGAAATGTTACTTTATTCAGTGATGGAAGTAAGGAATTATACTATTGTCACATAAACTGATATCGTCCGTCGACTTATCGTAGCACCTTGTGGGTGCAGATAACCTTAGTTTTATTCGGAAAATGTTGGATTCTTGATAGCGAATTGGCACTGAACTTAAACCATAAGAATCTCTCTTTTCTTGAAAAAAAATTCTCGGCGTTCATCATAAATACTTTTGCTCTTAACTCTTGTAGAAAAGCATACCACCTGAATTCTTTAAAGTTTAAACCAAAAAAGCATGTATATACAAGATTTAATCAAAGGAAAATCAGACACCTACAGCTACAAGTTCAGCTAATTATTCTAATTTATCATCATAATCACGTTGGTTCGATCGCAGGAATTGACAACTTTCCAACTAATTATAATCCTTAATGCTCTGCTGCCAACAGCACTTACAGGGAATAGTAAACAAGTTCCCAACGATCCTTAATGATATACTGCCAAAAACGCCTATGGTCACAGGATAGAAAAGTTAAAAGGAATCTAATTCTAGACATGAACTAGTGCCTAAAGCTCTCTCGTCGTGCTTGATTGGGCACGTTCTGCTCCGCGAATATATTTTATCACCGGATTGAATTAATTGCTAATCTAAAATCTTGGAGTAGTATTCGTAGCTTGTAAGATTATTCCTACGTTTTAAATTGTAAATTACATGATATTGTGTTATTTTGCAGCAGTAACTTATTACAATATATATGGACGTTGTGTAAGCCGGTACTGACATACATGGTATCGCCACTCTAGATTTAAGTATTTTATTAGAAAAAAACAAGTTGTTGGACATGTAAGTTGTGGAAAAGGTGGTGGAGGGTCTATATAAAGACCCTCCCTCCCTCTTTCATATGTATGTGTTTTAATACATGTATATGTGGTAAAGTAGAAAGACTTGTGAGAGTGATTTTGGGTATTTTTTTAGGAAACATTTTTTCTAAAAAGGTAAGTGACAAAATAGTGAGGATATTATCCTAAAGATAGTAAATTTGAGAGACACCTTGTATGTGAGTGCCACTATTTTGTTGTATCATTTTTACTCTCTGTACTTGTTATTTTCATTAGTGAAAGTTTTATTCAGAGTTTGGCTCGTGGACATAGCCCAAATTAGAGGGTGAACCATATTAAATTTCTTCTTGTCATTTTCTTGCTTATTTTACCTGTGAGATTTAATTCATAATTTTTCCTAACAATTGGTATCAGAGCGAGGTTTGGTTCAGTGTTAAAGCATTTCTCATTAAAGATGGAGGCAAAATAAGCAAGATGATTAGCCTAAATAACTCTAACTACCACATATGGAAGAACAAGATGAAAGATCTTCTGTTCGTCACAAAAATGCATTTATCATTGTTTACCACAACAAAATCCAAAAATAAATCAGACGAGAAGTGGGCATTTGAGCATGAGCAGGTATGTAGTTTTATTCGGTAATTTGTTGAAGATAATGTGTATAATCATATCTGCAATGAGACTCACACACGAACGATGTGGGAGAAACTCGAGGAGTTGTATGCCTAAAAAATCAGTGACAATAAATTATTTTACTTTACAAAATTAGTACAAATAAAACATCAAGAAGGTACCTCTATGTCAGATCACTTGAATGAATTTTAGGAGATCGTGGATCAATGATTACGAATAAACATAAAGTTCGATGCTAAAGTGCTTGCCTTTTTCATGCTTACCTCATTTCCAGAGTCTTGGGAGACTTTGAGATTTCAATCACCAATTCTCCAATTGACGGTGTTGTTAACATGGAATATGTAAAAAGTAGAATTCTGAATGAACAGATGAAACATAGATCACAGAGTTCGACCTCTTCAACACAGTCAGAAGTTCTAGTAAGAGGAGCAAATCTAGATGTCCAAATTTTAGAGATAAGAGCAGAGGAAGATCAAATAAATATGTGAACGTTGAGTGCCATCATTGCAAAAAGAAGGTCACGTTAAAAGATTCTGTCGGAAGTTCAAAGAAGAAAAGAACAGAGGCAAAGAAGTCAAGAAAGATTATAGTAGTGATCATGAACACGCATTGACGACTACCACCATTGATGACTTTCACATCGTCTCATATGATAATGAAGTGAATAGTGCATCTTGTGAGTTTAACTAGATAGTTGATAGTGGTGCCACTATTCATGTCACATCATGTAAAGAACTCTTCTCATGATATAGACAAGGATATTTTGGTGTCGTTAAAATGCAAATAGCAGTTTAGCTAAAATTATAGGAATATATGATATTTACTTAGAGACAGACAATGGTATGAGATTACCTCTGAAAGATGTCATACATATTCCTAATCTTCACCTCAATCTGATCTCGGTTGGCATATTTGATGATGAAGGTTTTTACAGCACTTTCAAAGATGGCAAATGGAAACTTACTAAAGGCTTGGTAATCACCAAAGGTAAGAAGTGATCAAAGTTATATGTGATGTAGGCAAATGTCTTCAATGATGTTGTGAATCTAATGGAGAAAGATGATTTAATTGAATTGAGGCACAAGAGACTCGGTCATATGAGCGAGAAGGGGATGACTCAGTTGGTGAAAAAGAATTCATTATTTGGAGTTGACCAAGTACATTTAAAGAAGTGTGATGATTGTTTTGCAGGAAAGCAAAATATAGTTGCTTTGAAAAGTTCCCCTCCTTCTATAATGAAGAATGTGTTGGAATTAGTACACTTAGATCTATGTGGGCTAATGTCAAATTCACTTGGTGGTGTTCAATACTTTATGACTTTTATTGATGACCATTCTAAGAAGACTTGAGTATACAACTTGAAGACTAAAGATAAAGTGCTAGATATTTTCAAACAATTTCATGCCTCAGCCGAAAGCCAAACTAGGAAGAAGTTGAAATGCGTTCAAACAGACAAAGGTGGAGAGTACACTAGACCATTTGACGTTTATTACAAAGAGCATGGTATTTGACATCAGACTACTCTTCCTAAGACACTGCAGTTGAATGGTTTAATTGAGCGGATGAACAAGAATTTGATGGAGAGAGTTAGATGCTTACTCTCACATGCAAAGTTGTTTAAGACATTTTAGGATGAGGCTTTATTTACAGCAGTTCATGTATTAAATCTCTCACCATGCATCCCTTTCCAGTTTGATGTTCCGGAGAAAGTATGGTCAGGAAAGGATGTTACCTATGATCATCTAAAGGTATTTGGTTGCAAAGCTTATGTCCGTATCCCTAAAGATAAGAGATCCAAGCTTGACATAATGACTCGTTAGTGTAAAGTGGGCGAGAATAAAACTTTTGAGCTGGTGAAGTTTCCAAAATGCAAGAAAGCTTTGAAAAATAAGTGGGTGTTCAAGATTAAGTATGATGAACACAATCCTCATCCAAGATTTAAAGTTAGATTGGTTGTTAAAGTATTTAACCAAAGAAAAGGTATTGATTATGACGAGATATTTTCAACAGTTGCGAAAATGACATCCATCTGTACAGTGCTCGGTTTAGTAGCAAGTCTAGACATATAAATCGAGCAATTGGATATCAAGATAACTTTTCTTCATGGAGATTTGGAAGAAGAGATATATATGGAGCAACCAGAGGGTTTCAAGGAAAAAGGGAATGAGGACTATATGTGTAGATTGATGAAAAGTCTTTATGGTTTAAAACAAGCACGGAGACAATGGTATAAAAAAGTTTGAAACAGTTATAGGGGAGCGAGGCTATAAGAAGACTACTTCAGATCATTGTGTTTTTTGTACAGAAATTCTTTGGTGATGATTTGATTATCCTTTTACTTTATGTTGATGATATATTAATTTTTGTCCAAAATATCAACATGATTAACAATTTAAAGAAGCAGTTAAGCAAGTTTTTTTGCTATGAAAGACTTGGGGCCAGCAAAGCAGATTCTTGGCATGTCGATTATAAAAGATAAAAGTGCCAAGAAATTATGGTTATCACAAGAGAAGCAAATTGAGAAAGTACTTCAAAGATTCAATATGGATAAAGATAAAGCGATTAGTTGTCTTCTTGTTAATCACTTTAGGTTGAGTATTAAGCAATGCCCTTCGATGGATGAAGAGAAGGAAGAGATGATGAAAGTTCCCTATGTTTCTGTAGTTGGAAGTTTGATGTACGCCATGGTATATACACGGTCAGATATTACGTACGCAGTTGGAGTAGTGAGTAGGTTCCCTTCAAATCCTGGTAAGGAATATTAGGATGTTGTGAAGTGGATTCTTAGATATCTATGTGGTACTTCCAAAATATATTTATTTTTGGAATTATCAACCCTGTGTTAGTTGGTTACACAGCTGCAGACATGGCCACCGATGTTGACTCGAGAAAGTCTACTTCAGGTTACCTAATTATCTTCACAGGGGGAGTCGTGTCATGACAATCAAAATTGCAGAAATTTGTTGCTCTATCCACCGCTGAAGCAGAATGTATTGCTGTAATTGAAACATGCAAGGAGCTAAAGCGGATGAAGAAGTTCTTAGAAGAACTTAGTTTTCAACATGATAGATATCAACTATTTTGCGACTGTCAGAGTGCTATTCACCTTGGGAAAAATTCCTCATTCCATTCAAGATCAAAGCATATTGATGTGAGATATCACTAGATAAGAGAGGTGTTAGAGAAGAAGCTATTATAGCTTGAGAAGATTCATACAGATAAGAATGGATCAGATATGATGACAAAAGTTCTACCCAAGGGAAAGTTTGAGTTCTGTTAATCATCTACAGGAATGATAGTAAATACCATGTACTTAGTAGGGGGAGAATTGTAAGGCGATACCAATATATATGGTACCGCCATTCTCTATTTAGGTATTTTATTAGAAAAAGCAAGTTGCTAAGAACAACTTGCATGCAACTTATCCATAAGTTGCATGCAAGCTATGACGGTGGACAACTTGCATATTGCAAGTTATGGAAAAGGCGGTAGAGGGTCTATATAAAGACCCTCCCTCCCTATTTCATATGTGTGTATTTTAATACATGTATATGTGGTAAGGTAGAGAAACTTGTGTGCTTAAAGTTTTGTGCAATAGTGATTTTAGGTATTTTTTAGGAAACGTTTTTTTCTAAAAGGGTGAGTGACAAAATAGTGAGGATGTTATCCTAGGGATAGTAAAATTGGAAAACACCTTATATATGAGTGTCGTTACTTTGTTATATCATTTTCGCTCTCTGTACCTGTTATTTTCATTAGTGGAAGTTTTATTCGGAGTTTAGCCCGTAATATAGCTCAAATTAGAGGGTGAACCTTGTTAAATTTCTGCATGTCACTTTCTTGCTTATTTTACCTGTGGGATTTAATTTGTAATTTTTCCCAACACATTGATACGTTGAGTTTCGCTGTGACAAATTATAATAATAAATAAATTACAATTTCAATATTACAATGACAACTGTAGCTGCAATATGTAATTTAAAACTCGATAATGACATTCAAATTCCATTATATTTTTCTTTAAAAGAAACTAAGATTTTAAAAAGGAAAAAGTCATGAATTTAGGGTTTGGTTATGTAAGAACTCTCTTGGAAAAATGATCTTATAAAGGTTGGTCTAATTGTTGATTTCGTTAATTCAGCAACAAAGTTGAAGCGTGTTGTTTAATTGTTAGGGGCACACTTAAAATTCATCGACATGATGTTGCAATAAAAAGGATTAGACATCAGATAAACTTAAGTTTATAATTTCTAAATTGATTATTATGCCAAAATTAACAATAGCATAGTTATAAAGAGGAATACAAAAAAGACTCAAACTCTTCTAACGTCTCTCTCTTGAAAATAAACCTACAAAGCTTAATGTGATATATCAAAATCTCTCAATTTGTTGGATTTGCCTCAAATACCAAATTTATTGGTTTGTCTTATAACTAATAAGGTGGTTGTAATTTTAATCATATAGTTATTTAAAGGTATTCTTTGTTTTACTCGTATTTGTTTAATTAACTAATTTAAAAATAAAGCCTATGAGATAAATATATATTGCAAATAAAATTATGATATTTATATTGCATTTACATATTATTCATAAATTGTTCTTAATCATTGTTCTATTAAGATAGACATTAATAAAGTGCAAAAGAACTAACATACATTATATTTTTTCCTTAAGAAAGAAGCAGTTGATTTTATAAACTAAAGTATGGAGATACTTAAATAAATATGTGGATACTTAATAGAGAAACAATTCACTAACCTATCTTGGTGTGAGAATTCTATTTGGAACATCACTTCTATCTTTATGAAAATTCTCATTACGATGATTGTATAAATAATCCTTAGACTTAACATATGCAAAGTATCTCATATAGATATTGTTATATTTCAATATTAATTATGATTTATCTTAGTCAAGAGTAGCTCAAACGATAGTTATTTGATATATTATAAACTATATGGAAGTACTTGAATGATTAATATATGATTTGTCACCCTAAATTGATTAGGGAGAATTTTTTGTTGTTCTTAATCAATATTAATTCGAGAAATCCTTGGCTAAGGTAGAAGGAGATTTTGAACATAGTTTTCAAATGTTTTTATTAGAATCAATTATTAATAGTAGAGAATTAATATGATTGGATTCAAATAAAGTAGATATTAATTTTACGCTCTATAACTATTCGAAATATTATGTGATGAAAAGTTCGAATTATACAAAAAATTTCATGTATGAAAAGATTAGTCAAAATTACTTTGACATTTCTAATATTAGGTAGTTATGATGTGTAGTCAGACCTAATTTTCATATGTGAATATAAATTATTTAATTAGAGAATTAAAGAAATTTACTTTATCTAATCTTGAATATGAGTTAAGGTCATAATTTATATCTATTATGAGAATATTTAGGAACTTAAAGAGTCACACACAAAGAACAGTTGATGAGAGAAAATATAATTTAATCAAGTTGAACGTGATTATAAAGTTTGAGAAACTTTAAGATAAAATATGAGATATTTAATAAATAAGATATTGGATCTTATTTGGATTCAATTGGTATTTATTTAGAATTAATTATAATTCTAGTTAAAGTTTCATTGAAATTAGAATTTTATTTTAATTAAATTACTAAAAGTTTTAAACTCTATTATAAATAGGCTGAAGCTCTATAGAAATTAGTACTTCTTATATAACAATCTCTATACCACTTATAGAGGTTTTTTCATCATATTTGTATATAAATAGTTAGAGAATAGACACGTGTGTGAATATGGTGGTTGCTATAACTCAATTCTAAAAATATTTCAAGAAAAACAAAAAAGGTAATATTTATGTTTATACTTATTATGTTTATGTATTAATCATGTTATAGAATTTAAGATATTTGGCCTTCTAAAACTCAAACAATTTTTTTAATTCTATTGAGCATGGGATTAAATGTCACTCCGATATCTCAACAGCTAAACTAATATATAACAATGCTCCGAATGACTAAAACTACGAGAAATAAAATTAAACGACATGCTTCAAAAAGGTTTAAAATATATGGTGAACTTTATGCTGTTACTTTTTTTTTCCAAGGGAGATTGAGAAAAGGTAATTAAATTTGAATGATCTAATACACAACTTCTTGTAAGAAAATTTTTTATCACCACCAATTTTCTTTTATTCACCTAAATTACAGTTTGATCAATATAATTAATTATATTGTAGTCTCATGAGGGCATCATATGCTCTATTTAACTTTTTTCATTCATATTTTTTATTTTATTAAGGTAGAAAATAGTTGTTACATAATTACTAGTATAGTTTTAAGCCAAACTAAATAGGGAAAGGAAAAGCTACCAAAATTGAGAATTATAAAACAAAAAGGTAAAGCAAAAGAAATCAAGTGTCAAGTGACCTGAACGGGACTTCGATTTTCAGTAGAAGAAGATGTGATCCCTAGTTTGAGGAGCCTCTTCATATAATAAACATAAGTTATTATTCAAGGAGACTCTTCTAACAATATCAAATGTTTGTAGCTTATTTCTAATGGCCAGCCATAACAAAAAGAGCATTTAGGACTTTTGTTTTTTAATCACACCAAACTCCTCCAAGAAACCTTATCAGATACCTCTTTGAATAGATTGTAGCATGAATGAGTGGTGAAAATTCTTGATTTATTGCTCCTCCAGATCATCTTATCCTCCTGCTCCTCATCTAAAGCATAGTTACGCACATCCATAATTTGGTTAAAACTTCTAAACCTGTAAACTCATTCACTATCTCTGATAACCTCTGCCATTCTAGCATCATCCATGCTCGGAGTTTATATAAAGGACCTAGGTCGTTCCAATTATCATACTAAAAGTAAGCTCTATTTCCATTTCTAATCCGTATCATTTTCATCTCCCGTTTTAACGTGTTCTGCATTTTCAATAATTGGTTTAGAGCAAAAAGAAACTAGGTCATTCACTAATGCTTCAAAAGCTTCTATTTTTGATAATGTAAGAGTGAACTCATCTCACCCAAATTCCAGATCCTCTTTGCCATCAATGTTTTAGTGGTGAGCCTCACTGATTTGATCCCTAATCCACCATTGTCTTTGGGTTGACAAACTTTCTTCCAGCTGACATTAGGAATTGAGCCTCCCTCTAATCTTTAAAACTAAAGGAAAATCCTTACCAGCCTCTTAACTTCTTTGATCAAATTAATGGGTAAGAACATATGACTGCACCCAGGTATACTTGAAGTTGTTCAAGAACCACAGTAACTAATTAAAGTCTCCCAGTAAATTTGAGATATCTATAGGTCAGATGATATATCGTTTTCCCAACAAAATCTAGTAGAGGTTGATAATCATTTAAGGAAAATCTTTTTGTCTGAAATAGGGATCATCGGGTACTTAAATGGTAAGTTATGGACCTTGATACCTGTAAACCTTGTCTAATTCTCAGCCTCGTCCATTACTTCTGGATAGATGAATAGGGAGCTCTTTTTAAGATTTGACAAACCTAAGATTTTGTTAAAGCTGATAATAGTATTTATGAGAGGCGTGACTAATCTATGCTTTGCTCCACAAAAGAGAAGTATTGTTATCTGCAAATATCAAATGAAACAACTTCAATATTTTGCATTTATAACGCGAAACGAATTCTTTATGTTCCTTAATTCCTCATCCTCATTAAAATGCCCATACAAATCGTAAATAAATGGGAGGACATTGATCTACCCTGTCGAATTCCTTTAGCTTTATGAAGTGGAATGGTTGGTTCACTATTTACTAATATAAAATATGATACTGAAGTAATGCATTGAGTTATCCAGGACACCATGGTTTCAGGGAAGCTAAAGGCCGTGAAAGCATCAACTATAAACCCTCAATTCCTTGATTCGTATGCTTCATTAAGATCCAATTTCATAGGACAACTCTTCATATGTTTCTTGCTCTTGTACCCCTTAAAGATTTCTGAAACTATTAAAATATTTATCTCCCAAACTCCTCCCTTTGTTAAAGGCATATTGGGAAGGGTTTATGGTTAACTTAAGAATCTTCTTGTGTTTTTGAGAAATCAACTTGGATACAATTTTGTAAACATCATTACCGCAAGAAATCAACTTACATTCATTAATTATTTACTTTAGGAATGAGGCACTCAAAAGGTCCTATTCCACTCCTTAAGTAATCTACACTTGTCAAAGAAGTATATAACGACTTTTTGTGATCAACCGGCCTATTAAATCCCTAGTTTATTAAAAAAAAGGGCATTCATTCCATCAACGTCAAGTGCAGTTTCAAGTTTCATGTTAAACACCACCTTCCTAACATCTGAGACACTGGAAGATTTAACCAGCCTAAGCTTCTGCTGAGGAGGTATGGAACAGGGGATGGATTGGTTTATTAATTCCAAACAACTTTGGTAACTTCAAAGGGCCCTAATATGCTCTTATAGTTTTGGAGAATCATCTCTTTGATTTCCATTTGTCCCTCCATGCATACTCCATCATTATTCTTCTGGTAATAAAATTTATTAGAATTCTTCCTATTCAAGAGAACCTAGAATTTTTATCTCCATCCTTAAACCACCTTATTCTAATCCTATGCCTCATCAACGAGTGATAATTTTCTATTGACTGAGAATATTTAACTAACACCACTTTCTCAAGATTCCTTCCGGTTGTGTCAGTAGGGTATTTGCGAAGATCCTTTTGAGCATGCACTAACTCCTCCTTTGCTTTGCCAGTGCATTCTAAGAGAGTGAAGATTCCTTCCGGTTGTGTAAGTAGGATATTTGCGAAGATCCTTTTGAGCATGCACTAACTCCTCCTTTGCTTTGCAAGTGCATTCTAAGAGAGTGAGTTTGTTCTTAGTGGATTGAAGCTTTTTCAAATAAATGAAAGCTTCAACACCTATAAACTCATATTTGATTTCCTTGGTCACAGTCTCCTTGAACCCCTCCGTCTTTACCTGTTACCACCATTATAGGGGTATGATCTAAATGGTTGGGAGTGTAATACGTAGCATAGACCTTATTACGTACCTATGATCGATCATGAAAGGATTAAAAACGAAAGAATGTGGAATACCTAATTTCAGTTCCATTTTGTGTTCCGAAGCAATTTTTGGCAACCAAATGAGCTCCAATCTCTCGGGACCTTTATAGAAAGTGTTCGCCGGCGCGTGGTCTAGGCGTTTCTACAATTTTCTCAATACGTAAGCTTTCTTAACGGGTCAGAGATTTTGTATGGTTGCGGTTGGTATGAGCAACTGTAGGAGATTATAACCTACTTATATAGCTTCCATATCGGGCTTCCCTATCACTAAACCGATATGGACCAGATCCACACTAAAAGGGATCTATTTTTTACCCGGACTTTGATCTATTAATCTAGATCATTTATTGGGCCACTTTATTACCCTTATCTGGATCAAATTACGTAATTTAACCGATAATTTATTGAAAAACCAAAATTACAATTAATAACTGTCCACTATAAGGGAAAGTTACAAAATTGCCCCTAAGGGAAAAATTGTCTTACAATCTTCTCCTTGGACAATTATTAATTGCAGTTTTAATCAAGTTCAAAACAGTTTGAAAATCTGGTTAAGTTACGCTACTGTATTGTTATCAAAAGTTTTAAAAACATTGGATCCAAAGGTAATGAAAGTCTTACATTCTGTCCTGCAAGATTTTTGATACCGAAAAATATCAGATACATATGTCATGTGTGATACAGGTCCAATATAATCACAAATACCTAATATCTCACTAATATAATGAGAAAATAGAGTGTGGCAGACTACGATGATACCTTTATGATCTAATATGTATCATCTTCATCTATAGGTCTCGATTTCTCTAACTTTATGCTAAACTGCATGTGCTAAACTACAGTAGAGAAATCATTTTTTCTCTCATTGAATGCTAAACAACATTAGAAAAAACTTGTTTCCTCTCTATAGTAGAATCAGTAGGCCTTAGAGTAGTTGGGATAACCCACTAAATAGCAACGAGTTGGACGAGGTTACAATTTACTCTCATTAGGATTATACAACCTCACCTTAACAAGGCAGTCCCACACACGAATGTATGCAAGGCTTGGCTTCCAGCCTTTCCAGAGCTTAAAAGGCATCTTTGACACTAACTTACTAAGAAATCTGCTCAAGATATATAAAGTCGTCTTGATGGCTTCACCCTAAAGGTATGCGGGTAGGTTAGTCCTGATCTGCATTGACCTTATTATGTCCTTTTGGATGCGATTATGCCTTTTGGCCACACCATTTTGCTCAGGACTACCTGGCATAGTGAACTAAGCCATTATTCCAACTGATTCCAAATACCTAGCAAACGGACCCTTTTCTTGTCCTAAAACCCCATGTCTGCCATAGTATTCCCCTCTTCTGTTAGATATGACAATCTTTATTGATCTTCCTATTTTGTTCTCAACTCCGGTTATGAAGATCTTAAATTTATCAAGAACTTTAGACTTCTCTTTAAGCAAGAACACATAACCATATTGGGAATAATCATCTATAAATGTCAGGAAGTATTTGGCATTGCACAACGTAATCATATAGGGACCACTAACATCCGTATGTATGAGGTCCAATAAACCTGAAGCACGAGTTGACCCCTTCTTCTTTATCTTGGTGAACTTGCCCTACAACAATTGACACATGTTGCCGAAACCGTCAATAATAATTCCCTTTTCTGTAAACTTGTAGTACAAAATCGGGGTCGTCCACAGGAAGGTACTACGTATTTAATTCTGCAAAACAGATCTTCAAAGTGATATGATAAAAGAAATATATAAGTAACAATGCACGTGAATGTAAATAGAAAATATTCAGAAAGCTTGTGACTTCGGCTTATGGGCATAACGCCGTTCCAGTTTCTTCATT